>QPMI01000199.1:0-148459 GCA_004431415.1 Cyanophora paradoxa | reverse complement strand
GTGCAGGACCGTCCAGGATCGAATCTTCGGGGTCGGCTGGGTTCTCGCGGCCCGGCACATCTGTAAAGCGTGCGGAACGCTTGATCTACATCTTAGATGCTTATGCTATTGTTCCGCGCATCCGCCGCGGCGTGGGCGCGCGGAAAGATGCCGGGTCTGTGCAGGATCGAATTTTTGCCGTCGGCTGGGTTCTCGTGCTTTTTCGCGTCCTCCGAGCTCGCGAAAAGCTTTGAAAAGATCTCGAATGAATACTGTAGCGATGTCCTTGCGTGAGGATGCGAGGGCGCGCGGAAAGATGTGCAGGTCCGTCCAGGATCGAATTTTCGGGGTCGGCTGGGTCCTCGCGGCCCGGCACATCCGTAAAGCGTGCGGAAGTCTTCTTCTACATCTCAAATGCATATGCGATTGATGCGCGCATGCGCCGCGGCGTGGGCGCGCGGAAAGATCTCCGGGCCTGTCTAGGATCGAATTTTTTGCCGTCGGGTACCTTCCTGCGCTATTCCGGCTCCGAAAAGCGGATTTCGGGGGTGTGCAGGCCCTGCTATGTCTATGCGCGCCAGTACGCATCGATCGCGCGCGTCGCGGGACCGGGCCGGACCGGCTGGATCAAATTTTCGGCCGACTCTTCGCACTGGAGTGTCGAGGGCGCCCGAAATCGAGCTTGCGGCGATGCGCTCGCCCTCGCGCGGCATTCTGTATCGTTCTGGGGCGTCCCTGGCGCGATTTCGTCGCGGGACCGGGCGGGACCGGGTCCCACCTTCTGACTCGGACTGCATTTGTCGGAGGTTAAGTACCGGAATTGATCCAGAGGGAAATTCGATTTTCGCGCGACGCCCACGGGCGAGCGGTCGTCTTAGGGGAGCCACGACGCTAAAAATGGATCTAGAGAGGTCTGTGGGGGTTCGGGGAGCTGTGTTACCAGCAGCAATCGCGTCCGTGTCGAGGCAGAATTAATAATTCGTCCTCGAGGGAGTGCGACGCGGGAATTATTTAGTAGGGGGGATCTCGAGTGGAAAAACAAGATCCGTGCTCCTGCGGAGCACTAAGTACGGCGAAGCCTCGCGGACGCCCTCGCGGCTGTCACAGTAGGCCTATAGGGCACACCTGGGCACTGGCCAGTATGGCCAGCGGCCTGGCCGATCGCGAACAGCTTTCTGGCTAGAAGCTGGCTGGCTGACGGCCAGTCCAGCTAGCGCTGGTCGGCTAGAGGAATATTAATGCCATGATGTACTGAGCGAGGAAATAATTAAAGGGTGGAGCAGATCGATCTAGATTGAGAGGAGATTAATTATATAATATTGTTGGGAAGGAGGCCCGGGAGGGGCGAGGTTCTCGCGGCCAGGCGCATGCACAGAGCTTGCGAATCGCTTAAAAAGAATCTCGAACGCATATAGCATCGATGTGCAGGTCTGCGGAGGCGAGGGCGCGCGGAAAGATGTGCAGGCGTGGCCAGGATCGAATTTTTGCGTCGGCTGGATTGCCGCGCCCTGTCGCGTCCGCAGAGCTCGCGCAAAGCTTTACAAAGAGCTCAAATGAATACTGTAGCGATGCCCATGAGTGAGCATGCGAGGGCGTGCGGAAAGCTGTGCAGGTCCGTGCAAGATCGAACTTTCGGGGTTGGCTGGGTTCTCGCGGCCCGGCGCATCTGTAAAGCATGCGGAAGGCTTTGTCTACATCTCACATGCATATGCTATTGTCCCGCGCATGTGCCGCGGCGTGGGCGCGCAGAAAGATGTCCGGGTCCGTGCAGGATCGAATTTTTGCCGTCGGCTGGGTTCTCGTGGTCTTCGGCGTGTTCGAAGCTTGTCGAAGGCTTTGATAAAATCTCAAATGAATATTGTAGCGATGCGCATGCGCGAGGATGCGAGGGCGCGCGGAAAGATGTGCAGGTCTGTAGAGGATCGAATTTTCGGGATGGGCTGGGTCCCCGCGGCCCCGCGCATCTGTAAAGCGTGCGGAAGGCTTCTTCTACATCTCAAATGCTTATGCTATTCTTCCGCGCGTGCGCCGCGGCGTGGGCGCGCGGAAAGATGTCCGGGCCTGTGCAGGATCGAATTTTTGATGTCCGGTACCTTCCTGCGCTGTTGCGGCTCCGAAAAGCGGATTTCGGGGGTGCGCAGGCCCTGCTATGTCTATGCGCGCCAGTACGCATGGATTGCGCGCGTCGCGGGACCGGCCGGGACAGGCTGGATCAAATTTTCGGCTGACTCTTCGCACTGGGGCGTCGACGGCGCCCGAAATCGAGCTTGCGGCAATGCGCTTGCGCTCGTGCGTCATTCTGTATCGTTCTGGGGCGTCCCTGGCGCGTTTTCGTCGCGGGACCGGGCGGGACCGGGTCCCACCTTCTGACCTGGACTGCATTTGTCGGAGGTTAAGTACCGGAATTGATCCAGACGGAAATTCGATTTTCGCGCGACGCCCACGGGCGAGCGGTCGTCTTAGGGGAGCCAGGACGCTAAAAATGGATTTAGAGAGGTCTGTGGGGGTTGGGGTAGCAGTGTTATTAGCAGCAATCGCGTCCGTGTCGAGGCAGAATTAATAATTCTGCCTCGAGGGAGTGCGACGCGGAAATTATTTAGCAGGGGGGATCTCGAGTGGAAAAAAAGGTTAAAAAAGGAATTTGGACCCGTTCGTTTTTGGTTTTGAGAAAGAGGCTTCGCCTGAAAGGTTAAAAAAAGAATTCTCATCGGCGGTTTTTGGTTTTGAGAAAGAGGCTTCGCCTGACAAGATCCGTGCTCCTGCGGAGCACTAAGTACGGCGAAGCCTCGCGGACGCCCTCGCGGCTGGCACAGTAGGCCTATAGGGCACTGGCCACAGTGGTCAGCGGCCTGGCCGATCGCGAAGAGCTATCTGGCTGGAAGCTGGCTGGCTTACGGCCAGTCCAGCTAGCTATAGCGCTGGCCGGCTAGAGGAATATTAATGTACCGAGGAAATAAAGCATTTTTTGGCCGGGTGGAGCAGCTAGATTGAGAGGAGATTAATAATATAATATTGTTGGGAAGGAGGCCCGGGAGGGGCAAGGTTCTCGCGGCCAGGCGCACGCACAGAGCTTGCGAATCGCTTAAACGGAATCTGGAACGCATATAGCACCGATGTGCAGGGCTGCGGAGGCGAGCTCGAGGGCGCGCGGAAAGACGTGCAGGTCCATGCAGGAACGAATTTTCGGGGTCGGCTGAATTCTCGCGCCCTGTCGCGCCCTTGGTTCTTGCATTACGCTTTGAAAAGCTCTCAAATGAATATTATAGCGATGCCCATGCATGAGGACGCGAGGGCGCGCGGAAAGCTGTGCAGGACCGTCCAGGATCGAATCTTCGGGGTCGGCTGGGTTCTCGCGGCCCGGCACATCTGTAAAGCGTGCGGAACGCTTGATCTACATCTTAGATGCTTATGCTATTGTTCCGCGCATCCGCCGCGGCGTGGGCGCGCGGAAAGATGCCCGGGTCTGTGCAGGATCGAATTTTTGCCGTCGGCTGGGTTCTCGTGCTTTTTCGCGTCCTCCGAGCTCGCGAAAAGCTTTGAAAAGATCTCGAATGAATACTGTAGCGATGTCCTTGCGTGAGGATGCGAGGGCGCGCGGAAAGATGTGCAGGTCCGTCCAGGATCGAATTTTCGGGGTCGGCTGGGTCCTCGCGGCCCGGCACATCCGTAAAGCGTGCGGAAGTCTTCTTCTACATCTCAAATGCATATGCGATTGATGCGCGCATGCGCCGCGGCGTGGGCGCGCGGAAAGATCTCCGGGCCTGTCTAGGATCGAATTTTTGCCGTCGGGTACCTTCCTGCGCTATTCCGGCTCCGAAAAGCGGATTTCGGGGGTGTGCAGGCCCTGCTATGTCTATGCGCGCCAGTACGCATCGATCGCGCGCGTCGCGGGACCGGGCCGGACCGGCTGGATCAAATTTTCGGCCGACTCTTCGCACGGGAGTGTCGAGGGCGCCCGAAATCGAGCTTGCGGCGATGCGCTCGCCCTCGCGCGGCATTCTGTATCGTTCTGGGGCGTCCCTGGCGCGATTTCGTCGCGGGACCGGGCGGGACCGGGTCCCACCTTCTGACTCGGACTGCATTTGTCGGAGGTTAAGTACCGGAATTGATCCAGAGGGAAATTCGATTTTCGCGCGACGCCCACGGGCGAGCGGTCGTCTTAGGGGAGCCACGACGCTAAAAATGGATCTAGAGAGGTCTGTGGGGGTTCGGGGAGCTGTGTTACCAGCAGCAATCGCGTCCGTGTCGAGGCAGAATTAATAATTCGTCCTCGAGGGAGTGCGACGCGGGAATTATTTAGTAGGGGGGATCTCGAGTGGAAAAACAAGATCCGTGCTCCTGCGGAGCACTAAGTACGGCGAAGCCTCGCGGACGCCCTCGCGGCTGTCACAGTAGGCCTATAGGGCACTCAGCGACTGGCCAGCGAACAGCTTTCTGGCTGGAAGCTGGCTAGCTGACGGCCAGTCCAGCTAGCCCTGGCCGGCTAGAGGAATATTAATGTGCTGAGGAAATAAAGGGTGGAGCATACTGAGAGGAGATTAATTATATAATATTGTTGGGAAGGAGGCCCGGGAGGGGCGAGGTTCTCCAAGGCTCGCGGCCAGGCGCATGCACAGAGCTTGCGAATCGCTTAAACAGAATCTCGAATGCATATAGCATCGATGTGCGGGGCTGCGGAGGGGAGGGCGCGCGGAAAGATGTGCAGGCGTGGCCAGGATCGAATTTTTGCGTCGGCTGGATTGCCGCGCCCTGTCGCGTCTGCAGAGCTTGCGAAAGGCTTTTAAAAGATCTTAGATGAATATTGTAGCGATGCGCATGCGTGAGGATGCGAGGGCGCGCGGAAAGATGTTCAGGTCCGTCAAGGATCGAATTTTCGGGGTCGGCTGGGTCCTCGCGGCCCGGCGCATACGCAATGCATGCGGAAGGCTTTGCGGACATCTCAAATGCTTATACTATTGTTCCGTGCATGCGCAGCGGCGTGGGCGCGCGGAAAGCTGTCCAGGCCTGTCCAGGATCAAAGTTTTGCCGCCGGCTGGGTTCTCGTGCTCTTTCGCGTCTTCCAAGCTTGTGGAAGGCTTTGATAAAATCCCAAATGAATATGGTAGCGATGCGCTCTCGCGTGAGGATGCGAGGGCGCGCGGAAAGCTGTGCAGGTCCGTGAAGGATCGAATTTTCGGGGTCGGGTGGGTCCCCGCGGCCCGGCGTATCTGTAAAGCGTGCGGAAAGCTTCTTCTACATCTCAAATGCTTATGCTATTCTTCCGCGCGTGCGCCGCGGCGTGGGCGCGCGGAAAGATGTCCGGACCGGGCGCGACCGGGTCCCACCTTCTGACCCGGACTGCATTTGTCGGAGGTTAAGTACCGGAATTGATCCAGAGGGAAATTCGATTTTCGCGCGACGCCCACGGGCGAGCGGTCGTCTTAGGGGAGCCAGGACGCTAAAAATGGATTTAGAGAGGTCTGTGGGGGTTGGGGTAGCAGTGTTATTAGCAGCAATCGCGTCCGTGTCGAGGCAGAATTAATAATTCTGCCTCGAGGGAGTGCGACGCGGAAATTATTTAGCAGGGGGGATCTCGAGTGGAAAAAAAGGTTAAAAAAGGAATTTGGACCCGTTCGTTTTTGGTTTTGAGAAAGAGGCTTCGCCTGAAAGAGGCTTCGCCTGAAAGAGGCTTCGCCTGATTAAATATTTAACTTTGTTACCATAAGTGGTCTAAGTTGACTCACTTTTCATAAACATTTTGAACTCTTAGTTTCCTTGAATTTCTTAAGATGACTCAACTTAGTCAACTTAGTCAACTTAGTCAACTTTGTTACCATTATCAATCAGGGTGGACTCACTTTTAGATCAACTTTGAAATTTCAAGCAAAATCAACTTGGATTTCAAAAGTGGATCTTCTAAGTGGACTCAAAATGTTCACTTTGTGATACATGTTAGCTCAAATGCTTACTGTTTATGGTCAGGGTTGACTAAATGGGGGGAGTTGACACATTTTTTGAAATCCTTTTTAGAAAACTTTAGGCCCCAAATATTTCCTGTGAAATTTGAGTCAACTCAACCCACTTAGTCAACCCTTGCATTGAATTCGTAACAAAATCCATATACTTTTACTACTTTTACGATTAATATGAGTCAACCTTGAGTCCACTGTAATATAAATATTATATAATAGGGGGAATCTAGGGGAGATGCTGAGGGTTTATTGTAAAGGAAATCGAATAGTATTCGAAATTTAACATATGCAAGTCTAAGGTGTAGTCATATTTTGGCTACATCATACAGTAGAATTTCTATTGTAGTAAGCTACTGTAGGAAAAGGATATATTATATCCTCTTGTAACAGTAGCTGCTCAATGTTATTGTTAGAAAACAAAGGAATCCTTTAAAACATCATTATAGAAACTCATCAAAACGGGAATCTATCATGTTTATGTCTCTCAGTCTTCTCAAATGTGAGGAAATTCATTGTTTTATCGATCTCATCTGCTACTGCTTGTGTTTTATGCTGAGCTTCTTTACCACAACTGAATATATCAATTGCTAACATGCCTTCATTGGAATAACAATGAGCTGTACAGTGGCTTTCATCTAATAGCAGAACCAATGCAAAACCAGGAGGTGATACTTTGCCATCAAATATCTCACAGTGTTTATGAACAATCCTAATGCCTTGTCTTAATACTGCTTGTTCAAGGGTTCCCATAATCCAATTACCTAGGAAGCTCACATGCTCATGTCCTGTTGCAATAGCTGATTTAGCCTTGTAATCAAGCATAACATGAAAGCCTCTGTATTGAGTCTCCATTAAGAATACCTTAGAAAAATTAATTAAACCTAATCGAACCTAATGCAAATATCCCTATACTCTACTCTTATTGATGAAGTAGCCCTTTTCCTATGTGCTTGACTTTTTCTTTTATTACAGTCCCTACACCCTGATCCCTTCACATGATTAAAGGGATAGGTAAGGATCACTTTGTTACACTGCAAACATCTAACAGATACTTTCTCTTGAGCTTTAATGTAATGTGTCTCACTGTAATCGAATTTGTCTTTACCATGGACTGTCATAGCAGCATCAATAAACTTTTTTGTTTTACTATCCATATTCTATATATAACCAATATTCTTATGGAGCAGTATCCTGCCCGAAAATGGGGAAATATCGATTTGTCCCATAGTATTCAGCATAGGTATTCTGCTTTGCAATAAAATCGGTTCTCTCTGCAAACATCACACATTTGTAGATACCAAACTTGGTGGCTCTCACTAAGAACTGATAGTCTTCCAAACCGAAATTGACTCCATGATAAGCAATTCCGAAATTATCATATGGGGTGATCACTACTGCAAAGTTGGGAGTTCCACCTTCAACTTGGCATACAGCATAAACATCTGGTGGGATATCAACAACAACCTTGTAGTGGTCACCAATCTCAACAAGAGAGTCTACTACTGCTGTTTGTTCATTCACAACAATGGGGAATATCTTGATTATATAGGGGGCATTCATGCTGGGGACATAGGTTCGAATTCTTGTGTTGGGATCAATGGGATTGGGTTGATCATTCACAAATAGAGGCGCTCCAACAGCCCCACCAACCCTAAGACCATCACCAATATAAGCTCCCCCCGATTTGCAGTTAATAGCTCCCGACCTAGATTCAAAAGAATAAGTAGACAGAGGATCTCCATAGCTATCTGGGTCTCCATAATGAGCAGAAAAGTTTGCATTTGTGACAAGTAGCTTAGTTGTCTTAACTATTCCATTATTTTTATCACATCTGAGTTCCTGTAATCTCAGCTTGTGGGTGGAACCAAAGGTGTTCATTGTAGGTTGGACCTCTGTGGATTGGAGACCTTCCACATCATCAAAGGTAGCATGCTGTAAAACATGGTTTGCAGGTGCAGCTAATGATAGTTGTGGGGTGATAATTCGTTCAAGTGGGGGTTGCTCAGCCATTTTACATTAAAGGGATATATCTTTTATGGGGTTGGGTCATCAATTACATCTGGCTCTTGGTAAAACCCTGTTTGAGAAAGAGTATCAGGAGTAACACCTCTTAGAGCTGAGACAGCAGCTATATCTGTTCTGATACCCATAACTGTAATTGTATATTTTCCAATATCTGTAACAAACAGATCATAGGTGAAATTGTTATTATAAACACAGAACCCTGTGCCAAAATGATCATATCCTTGAACATTGAAATTGTATCTGTGACCTGGCTGGTTATTGTTGGCTCTACATAAAGAAAGCATTGCAGAAGGAATGACCAGCCCTCTCATTACTCTTTTGGTTCCTTCAATCAATTCAGAGTTTTCAAGTGTGACAGTATAACCTTGGTAAAATTGAATAAGTGGCTGTTGTGCAACTGGTATATATAATCGAATTCGTTGGGGGTCTTCAACATTCTGTTCAAGAGTATCTGGGACATCATTATACGAAATTGAGGATGAAAGCTGACCTGAAACTCTGCAACCTCCACCAATAAAAGCTCCTCCTGATCTCACAGTAACAGCAGCAGAATTCTTATCGAAATCAAGGGCTTTCAGATCAACACTGTAAGCATCAGGACCTCCATTAGTTGGTTGGAAGAAGTTTGCATTTGTGACAAGAAGTCGAGTTGTTTTAACCACACCTGAATTCTTATCAGCTCTCAGCTCTTTAACTCGAATAATCGAATTTTTATCAAAGGAGTTACCATTGGAGTTGGGTCTCTCTGTGGATTCTAAACCACGAACCTCATCATTTACTTCATGCTGGCGAAAATGCATAGCAGGGGATCCAAGGGAATATATTGGAAGTTGAACTCGATTATATTCACCCATTGCTTCTTTTACTAAGAAGAAAAGAAAAATAAACTGCAATCAAGCCAAAGTGATTAAATTCGATCCAAGGGATTGGTAGGCAACTGAAAGTGTTTGAAGGTTAGATGTCATTGCTTTGATGTTGTTATCACATTCAGTGTATTTAGCTACAGGGTCACCATATGCAGATTTTGCAAGGACATTAACCAAAAGCGTTTTGTATTCATTTACAACTGGTGAGAGCTTATTGGTTTGCTGAATCGTTTTTTCAACTGTTTGTAATGCGTTTATAAGGGTGATTGTGTCAAAAGAAAGCGCAACAGGCTCAGTTGAATAGGTGGTTCCACCAAGTGGATAGGTCGCCATTTATTATACTTTGACATTTTTAATTTGGTCTATTTGATCCTGTAGATCTTTGCATTTTTGGGACAACTCCTTCACAGCTTCAATGAGAACTGGAATTAAACCTGTGTATTCAAGAGATAGGTAGCCATCGTCTTTTTTAACATTAACTACCTCTGGTATTACCTTTTGAACATCTTGTGCAATTAAACCTAATTTAACTCCATCTTTTTCACTTCCAATTCGTTTAAAACTCACTCCCTCTAATTTCTCTATTGCTGAAAGAGCGCCGGATATCTTTTTAATATCGGTTTTGTATCTTATGTCACTTCCTTGTGTTAAATAACCTCCAATCCACATCCATCCTCCATGATACATGTAACAAATATCAGTATCTTGTTCATTTCGGAATACAAGGGGAATATCTCCCCCTCCTTTCAAATATGTAGAAGTTTGGTTACCGAAATGGATACGATGGTATCCATCACTTGAACTAAACCAAGTCCCCACAGTTCCTGTTAAGATATTTGGTTTACTATAAACGTTATTCCAATGAATATAGCCGGTGTGACCACCATAACTATTTCCTACCCAAATTTTCATGTAACTAATACCCATAATATGAACTCTTCCAATCTTTGGTCTAATCCGAATAGTGAGGAATCTATTTCCAAGATGTATTGGAACATTATTTAAACCACTGTGGTTACCATCAGGCGATGTGGCGTATGGTTGATAACTATTCACTGATGTAATAAAAACTTCATTCCCTTGTCTATTAACTCCCCAAATTTCAAAAAGTCGTGAGTTAGTCCAAGGTAAATAGGTTAAAAATGCTGTTCCTGTGTGGTATCCATCGGGTATATCGAAGTCAATCCAAGCGGTAGAAGTTTCGTCATCAGATTGATTATTATGGACATATGAACCATAATTATAATATGGATCCCATGCTGTACTCCATGCCCATGTCCAACCCTCAGAACATCTATTAAATGCAATACCTCCTACTGTTTTATCTGCTGTGTGAAACTTTGGGACATCATTACCGTTTATTTGGAGTTTGGTAGTAGCATTAATAGTGGGTGCTGTAATAGTGTTATTCACCCAAAAGTTACCATTACCATATGATTTTAAGATTGCTGCATTCGCTGAGTTTCTAAATTCGACAGATACACCATCGCCATTTTCATAGCCTCGAATATATGTAGTTTGACCATTTCCAAACCAAATTCGCTCGACTGCATCTACTGATTTTAACCATGCATTTGTTGCCCATGTTGCGGTTTGTGGAAGGTCTGCGGTTGAGTAAAATGATGGTTTACTAAATATATTATCCCAAGAGATCATCCCAACCTCATTATCTGTTGCCCTCTGTCTACTCCACCCAAAAACACCTGTAAGATGGATTCTACCTTTTCGACCTTGAACATATATTTTTGTGTAAAACTCACAGTTAATAGAGATGAAAAGTATACTGGATTGTGTTCCATCATGTACTGATGCTTGAATACCTTGATAAACATTTAAACGCCGAAGGAAATGTTGATTACCATTAGCTGTTTGACCATAGATGTCAAAATATCTACAATTAGACCAACACATGGTTTGAATATAAAACGTTTTCATTCCTGTGGGGACATTCCACCTCATCCAACAAGCGCTACAATCTTCATCATTTTGTGGTGTTGTATAACATCCTGTTTGTCCGGTTCTTGGTGTCCATCCTAAGTTCCAATTATTTGCGCTTCTATCTGTCGAAACCACATCTAATTGGTCGAAATCGTAACCTTTTGGTATTGTGGTTCCACCAATTTGTAAAGTGGTAGCATTCACAGTTCCTGTTACAGTTCCACCTGTAAGAGGTAAATAATTCCCAAGAGCTGCTGTTAATTCGGTATCTGTTACAACATCTGTAAGAGCTAATTGTAATTCTGTATTTGTTACATAATCTTTGTTTTCTAAATAATCATCTGTAACAACACCAGAGAGGGTCTCATTGTGTAAGTTTTTTGCTGCCATCCTCTGATTGACTTCTAAGGCTCCTCCTGCTAATGTTTTAATCCAGGACATTTCGCATTTCCCATAGTTATCTGATGGTTGTCCCGCAAGTGGGACATAATTGAATTTGGATCGACTGAATATTATTTTAGGTCTGGAGCCATCAGTTGCACTGACATCTGTTACATTTACTTGCATAATGGCATCCTTGTCATCATATGCTGCTGGATCAGATGGGAGAGGTGGTAATCCTGATGTCAATGGGATGTCCTCATTATAATAACTTGTTAAGAAGATGCCTGGTTTGGTATCAATCACCCCAACACCACCTGCTGAAATCATTTGGATTCTTGTTGGTTGTTTGATGTATAATTCACCTTCCATTGTGGTCCCTCCATCAATGCCTTTTCGATTGACATAATAATCATTTAGTTGTAGCCTTTCAGGTATGGTATTACTCTGGTAGAGACTCACACCATTTGTAAAGTCTGTCAAAATATTGCCTGCTGATGAAAACCTGGGCTGCTGGTCGATTTCACTCCAAGGGTGTCTGTGGTTACTGTTGGTGATCTGGGAATAATCATGAGTATGGGAATCAGGAGGGAATGTTAGTGGTCTATCTGTGATATGCTCCCATAAATGTGTGTGATCAAAATCTGTGATCTCTGATTTAGTATGAGTGTGGTTACTGTTGGTGATCTGGGAATAATCATGAGTGTGAGCAACAGGTGGAAAGGTCAATGGCTTGTCTGTGATATGCTCCCATAAGTGATTGTGAGAACTGGGAGGGAATGTCAATGGCTTGTCTGTGATATGCTCCCATAAGTGATTGTGAGAACTGGGAGGGAATGTCAATGGCTTGTCTGTGATATGCTCCCATAAGTGATTGTGAGAACTGGGAGGGAAGGTCAAAGGTTTATCTACAATATTCGACCAGGCATGGGTGTGGTCAAAATCTGTAATCTGGGCTTTTGTGTGAGTGTGATTTTGAATCCAACCTTGAACCACATTAGAGGTTGGATGATGTGGTAAATTTGCATTGCTTGTAACTGTAAGGTAATCTATTACAGTATCAGGTGAGGTTATTTTTAATCCTCTGTAAATATTCAGAGTCTGGGTATGAGTGAATCCTTATTTTTGTTGAATGTAATACCTCACAGCATTCTTTTCAGAAGTTGTCAAAGCCCTATTGAAAACAATCAACTCGGAAATACCACCATTCACAATATTACCAAATCCGAAATGATTGACAGTATTATCTGGTAGATAATTTGTTCCTACAAGTGTTTCAATATCTACTCCATTTAACCCGACTGTGTAGCTGCTGGAAGTAATTGTTTGGTCAGTGTAATACCATGTATTTATTAAAGAAGGAACTGTTATAACTGGGCGGGTTTGGGATGCTCCATTAATAGTGAACTGGTTCATTCCAATAGCAGTAGAAGATGTTGCCCCATAATAACAATATCGTGATGGAAAGGCGCTTCTGTAAAGTCTCAAGTGAACTTGCATAGAAGAGGCAGTTGGATGATATTTTCCCACAAAGAAAAATGTAAGCCCATTTGAGAAATCAATAGTTCTTGTAGCAGAGGTATATGCATAAAAAGTGCCTGTTGGGCTTGAAACACTAACTTGGTTGTTGATTTCGGGATTGGTGTAATAGGAACTGGCTCCGGAGATAAACAAGTCTGGAACAACTGAATTCGGGACTCTGCTTACTATAGTTGTATACATTGCTGATTGACCTGGTACTCCTGATGCCTTCCAAGCAAAAATGCAGTTCGAGATATTTGATGCTGGATCAAAGCTTGGTGGGACATCATACCATTCTTCGTAAACCTGATTCATGGTATTGAAATTGCAAGAGCCAATTGTGAGGATTCCATTTACTTTTAGGTTGCTGGTCTCTATATTGCTGCTGTAAATATTACTATTAACTGTGAGGTTTCCTGTGATTGTCCCACCCACAAGAGGGAGATAATTGGATAGTTCTGCTGCAAGTTCAGCTTCTGTAATAAATTGATCAAGCATAGCAAGGGTTACAAAATTAACAAGGATTACTGCAGTAAGGTAATCCTCTGTGACTACTCTCGAAATGCTCTCATTGTGTATGTTTTTTGCAGCCATTCTTTGATTGGCTTCAAGAACCCCACCATAATTCGTTTTGATCCATGCAAGCTCTGCCCTCCCATAGTTATCATTTGCAGTTCCCACTATGGGAATGTAGGAATATTTATCTCGACTGAAAACTATCATTGGTCTTGAGCCATCTAAACTGCTTACATCTGCAACATGAACCTGTATAGCAGAGTTAAAGTTTTGGTAGGTTGCTGGGTCTGTTGGGACTCTGAATGTATCTGTGGGAATGTCAGCCTCCATGTAGCTTGACACAAAGATATTTGGTATGGTCGCTCCTGGTTCAGGTGGTGGATTATAAGAGCCTGGTAGTGTCCTAATATGAAGTGGTCCTCTCATAGCTGAATTTGCAAGTGTCCCATTCACATGTACATAGTGTTCATTCAAAAAGATTCTTTCTGGGACATTACAAGTCTGATAAAGAGAAACCCCCAAGTTATCAAGAGGCTCTACCTTTGCGAATTCTGGTTGGTCATTAATCTCATCCCAAGTGTGTTCATGTTTGATTGGTGGAAATTCTTCTGGTATTCCATCAATTTCTCCCCAATCATGCCTGTGGTCCTCTGGTGGATACTTTTGAGGTTTGCCTAAGATCTCATCCCAATCATGATTGTGATCCTCTGGGGGATACTTTGCAGGTTTATTATTAATTTGTTCATAATCAGGAAAGAACTCCCAGATCTCAGGTCGAAATCCATCTGGTAATAGTTCCTCATGGGGTTCATAAGGTTGCTCATAGTCAACAGCTGGTGGATCATGACCATCTGGCAAATACTCCTCATCAGGTTCATAGTTCTGCTCATACTCAAACTCTTGTGGATCTAAGCCATCTGGTAGTATCTCCTCCTCATTGGGGTCAAACTGATCATATTCATATTCTTGTGGGTCAAAACCATCTGGTAAATACTCCTCCTTATCTGGAACGAATTGATATTCATCAAGCTCTAATATGTCGACTTCAGGAGGTAAATACTGCTCATCTATTTGCTTTCTTGGTTCAATTATAGGTTTATTGCGAACTTGCTCCCAACTAACAATATGCTGCCCAAAGGCTACATCTTCAGTTGCTGTGTATTCTCTTCCAGGCTGCTTTTTCGGTGTTAAATCCGGTGGATCCCATGGAAGAGGGAAGGGAACTGGGACAGGTCCATAATACTCAAAGATCTCTCTTATGGTCTTCTCACTTACAAGCTTCTCACCATTTGCATACACATTGCTGCCATGGATATTTCGCCATTGCCTGGTTCGAATTCCAAGGTCTTTCACATTGCTATACAAAGGCAAAAGGTGCCTATCCATTTCAACAAGATCAGGATGTAAATGGATTGCTACTGGTTGACTGGGGCTACTGTTGATTGTAATTGATGGCTTTTTTTGATGGACATCTTTTGGAGTAAAGAACCCAAAAGGCTCATTCCTCGCAAAGTCATATGTAATATCCTTGGGGTAGACATCATTTGTGTAGGAGACCTGATTTGTATTGGCAATGGGACCCACTTGCAATACTTGGGGGACCTCTGCTTTTGCAGTGCTGCCCTCATTGTAAATTCGCAAAGCTGTGTTCTGTTTGCCCTGCTCATCTTGAACATTGAAAATCAATCGACCACTATCAAACCTAGAAGGTATATCTGGATGAGTGCCACTGGTTTTGAGTTTCCTAGGTCTCCTTCTGGTGGCTTGCTCGCATGCAGGTGAACCCCACTAATTCCCGCCGACCTATTTCAGTGAGCAAATATAAAACATCCTTTATTCTCAGTCACAAATTAATAAAATCGCTGTAATTCGCACTGAGCCACACTGTCTTTTATAAACCTCTCATGCATCCTTACTGAAACCAATCACGAAAACCTAAATTTCATCTTCTCTCCGATCTCTTACCATTCTCAGTAAGCCCTAAACCCGTCCTCCGATCTCTCAGTAAGGCACAGTAAGACCCCATTATTACGAAATGTTCCCGATCGTTGCCGGACTGTTTTCAGTAATCCAAAAAGAAAACACAGGTGAACCCCACCGAGAGAGTACGATGATAAGTACGAGATCGATTGAGTTCGCAAGTTTGTGCTGCCGAAAATGCCCACCTGCACAAACTTGCGCACCCCATCGACAAAGTACGATGATCGACGAAGTACGACGATAGACCACGATTAATTGCAACTGGAACCACTCGCGCCCCGCCCACTATGCAAGATACATGCAAACAACATGCGAGATACATATATAAATTGTTTTTCTCTTCCTATAATAAATGAAGACTCACTTTTACCATAAATATACCGGCAACAAGTATAATGAAATGGAAACGATCTATCCATATATCGATTTAGAAGGAATTAATAAAGTTATAGAACCGTTTTGTGGTTCAGGTGCTTGTAGTTTCTATCTTTGGGAAAAGCATAAAGACCGGTTTGATTATTATATGAATGATAACGACGAAACCCATACCCTTTTTTTGAATACAATGAAAGACCCAAACAACAAAGTTAAACTCTTAGAGAGTCTAAAACAGTTCGAAGCAGTAAGCAATATAGAAGAGCATAAAGAAGTCTATAAGAAGTTTCTACAACATGATTACTTAGCACATCATTTCTATCTTCTTAAAAACAGTATTCTAAATGTTAAAACGCTCCGTGATTTTAAAAAACGAAATGTGAAGGTAAGTCCATATACAACTCTTAAAAAGAAGATACCATACGATGATTTTATAAAAGAAGCCAACCTATCTCATGGAGATTTTCGCGATATCTTAGCGAAATATAGAGATGACGAAGCGGCTTTTATATTTCTCGATCCTCCATACGTGAACAGCAATAATGACTTTTACGAAAATGTAGAATTCGATTTAGAAACCTTCTTTTTGGATTTGGAAGACCTATTTAAGACAGCGAAATGCAAAATTATGATGGTTGTAAATGATGCTCTTTTAATGAAACTCCTATTTAAACCCTATATTCGCCATACGTATGGCAAAGTGTATGGTATAACAAAACGAAAAAGGAACCATATCATAATGACTAACTATGAACTTGTTGAAAAATAACGATTTAGTCATGTATATATTTCGTATATATGTCCGAACCTCCGTGTGTGTGATCCTGCGCAACTTTGAATTTTTTAGTTGTTTTTTTTTCGCATATGACGACATATACATATATACACCGACGTCACCGACACACTGGGGGTCATCACATCACGGCGACTCCGGAAACATATATGGATGGAATGCCGGCGCCCCACACAAATTTGTCGACCAATCAGAATAGGATCGCCGGATAGAATTACCCGGGGCGATAGTATCGTCGGATAGTATGACCTCGGGGCGATAGTATCGCCGGATAGTATGACCTCGGGGCGATAGTATCGCCGGATAGTATGACCTCGGGGCGATAGTATCGCCGGATAGTATGCCCTCGGGGCGATAGTACCGCCGGATAGAATGACCTCGGGGCGATAGTATCGCCGGATAGTATGCCCTCGGGGCGATAGTACCGCCGGATAGTATACCCGATAGCCGGGTAGTGTGCTCAGCAATTGATGACGTGGCATATATATATATATATATATGTATATAACTGACCTGTGACTGACTCAGTGACCGACTTGCCACTGTTGCCGGTTGCAATTTTCAAGTCCCGAGTCCCGAGTCCCGAGTCCCGACTTGATAACACCGGCGATCGCGACTTCGCGGAGACCCCCCCTTCCGTTTTCCCCGCATAACTTTGGACAGAAAGCCGATCTCGGCGCGCTCTCAATTGCTACGTGCTCGTAACTTGCTTCCGGGCATGATGGTTATGCTTTGACTAGCTTAGCCCACCGTGGAGCGAAGAGCGACCTCGATTTCTGCACAAGTGCCCGAAAACCGAGGTATGCGCTACATTCTGAGCGCCGGCGCGCGTTCCCGGAAGGCTCCACTAGTCATACTTTGCATCCGTGCGCGTATAGAGTAGTTCTACACTATTACGAAGTGGCGCGGTCTAATTCGCAAAGGGCGCGATTTGGCGGCTACGAAACCACATAGCTCACAAAAATATCGACTTAAATAATAATGGATTCCCGATACCGCGGCTACCACGTTATGCTCGACTATATAACCGAGCCGTTTACTGAGTCCCCGGAGGCATGCGCCGAGTGGATCACAGCGAACCTATCGCAATATATCACAGATCGCAATATGCGCATCGTGCACCAGCACACATGCATTTTCGATGGCTCTAATTCCCCTCCCGGTTTCGCGATTGGCTTTCTATTAGATGAGTCGCATGCCACAGCTCACTCTTATAGCGACCAGGGGCTATTAGCGATCGATATCTTTACATGCGGCTCAAATGCCGAAGCGAAGACAATGGGTATAGCACAGGACATTAACGATCTCATACAGGAAAGGCTGAAAGTGCGAAAGTGGGACTTACAGGTCGAGCAAAGGTTCCCAATTTCATAAAAAATGAAAAAAACGACAGATATATTTAATGCTCCTTGATCGGAAACTTGCCCATTAGCGGGTGATCGAGACCCATGACATACCAGGATTTCATAACGGGATCCCAGCGGGCTTTCTCAGCCTTCGCTTGATCCTTAAATTCATAAGGAATATCGAGATAAACCTTCACGTTTCTTTGATACACTTGCTCATAGCTTAAAGTCTTGAACTGAGAGCATAGGGGGTGATCTTTCTGTGTCACATACCAGCAAGAATTCTCGGGATCCCACTTTCCACCGAGGGATTTCGCAACGTTCTTTTTATCATAGGGAATATCAACATAATGCTTTTCACCCTCCATCTCTTTTATATTTACCGGAGAAAATAATTTCGGGGTTTGTTATGAACGAGATGACCGAAGAATGCGCGTAGTAGGGGCTGTATAGCTTGCGCTCTGATTCTTGAATGATTTATACCACCGCTGACTGTTTACCTCTGAGAGCTTCTCAGTGCCGGCAATCGTTAATTTCGCGAGCTCTCTAAGCGCCCTCTTAGTCTTCTCCGCGCGATCTTCCAATAGATCGCCTTTCGGAACACTTGCGGCGACATCTATGCCTTCTTTTTGAACCTGCCGAATAGAGGCTGCCTCTATCTCGGCTGCTTTAATTGCATTTTCTGCGGGCTCGACCACTGCCTCGACCTCTGTAATAATCTGCAATTCGTGCGGCTTAAATAGCTTCGGCATGAGGTATCCGGCTGCATCTTGCACCTCTATTGCGTTTCCCCTCCTTCCCACTATTTTGTAGACCTCTCTGCTATACCTTTGGGTCGCGCCTTTATCGAACTTCGATCTCGGCAATAATAGGCGGACGTGGAGACCCGGCTTAAAGTCGCTGAATATATCCTTTACGATTGTGTTCTTTCTCGAAATAATAGCCGCTCGGATCTGCTCCATATCTGAGAGCTTTACATCCCCCGGTTTCATTCCTATGGTTCTGTGAATGGTGTTATTGTAATTGAAAACGAAGTCGTCCAATTTATCCATAAACCGCACTGTATTATAGGCGACACAGTAATTGTTTATCATCGTTTTTAGGGTCAAATGAAAGCGATTCATAATTCCCAGCGAAGTGTGATCTCCGACCTGTTTAAAGCGGTGTTCTATTCCGTTATTTTTAACGATCTCCTGAAACTCCTTTGCGATGAATTCTGAGCCGTTATCTGTCTCTAAACGCTTCATTGGAGCGGGGAGCTCTGTAAGCATCTCCGCAAAAGCGGTAGCAACACTCGCGCCCTCTTTATTCTTTAATTTCTTGGCATACGATTTTCGGCTCGTCATCTCAATGAGAGTAAGGACTGCAATGTAGCCGGAATTATAATTGCCATATGAGAGATAAAAGATGAGATCTGCTTGGTAGCACCACGGCGGGGCTGTGATGGGAATAAAAGCGGTTTGGGTCGGTGCGGGGGGCTTCTTGTTGATCTGCATAAATTCTTGTTTCGCTGCGACATCTTGCACTTCTTTCAATGTGAGGCTCTTGTCCTCTTTTCTCAGCTCTTCGTACAATGCCGATGGGTTCTTAAAACCTGTCTTCGGGTCATACATGCGTCGCACGATCTTAGAGGACGGGTTAGCAATGCTAAAAGGAACATCTCCTAATAAATTTGATTTTGCTTGGCGTTTTGTGATTTTTTGGGGATTAGCTCAGTTTCAGGAACCGCGATAGGTAGTATGGTGGTCTCTGTCTCCTCTCCCGCTACCCTTCTAACGATCCGTGACATTTCTTCTAATTAAACCTGTTTATTTTTTGCTGCAATTGCACCCGTGATGCGCGAGTTGACAATTGTCTTTAAGGTGTGGGCGCTTATTATTGATGCGATCCACGACGAGCCTGTAATTCGGATCTTGCGGCTCAATCGGAATCGGAAGGGAACAGAGCGCACAGGCGCCCTTCTGTTGCTTCTTGCGCTCTAATATCCACTCCGGCGTAATATAATCCGCCTCGTTGAAATCGCGACCGGCACGCTGATCCTGGCATTTATAACCGCGGATCTTCGTTTTCAGATATTCGATGTAGTCGCTCTTTCCTTGGAACTTGTGAATAGGTGTATAAATCAGCACCGTAGACAGATCGCGGTTACGAGTGAGCGCGGTATAGAACCATTCGCGAGTGGTATAGCGGAACGTAGCCTCACAAATGACAATGCCCGAATCAAGTGTGAGACCTTGCGTTGAATGACCTGTTCCTGCATAAGGGAGAGAAAAATGTTCTAACATCGCGCACGGAACCTCGAACGTGACGCCATCGAAGACGTCAGTTAATGTGACCATTTGCTTGGTGATTTTGGTGATCCGATAGGTGTAATTTGTGTATGCGTTAATAGACTCACCCTCAGACCGCGAAATGCGTAGATACCTGCGACAAACGACTTCCAAACCTTTGTAGAATTTGATGCCATTGACCTCTACGGTTGCAATATTTACTTTCCGTCTATCGTGCATCAGTTTGTTATAGGCTAAGGTCATTTCGTTTCTGTAAGCGATGCCGAAGTAGCCGTCGGGAATAGCGTTTAGATCATTAATTGTCGGCAAACCGTATTTTGAAATGATCTGTGCGGCTTCCAGTCCGTTTTCGAAGAGATCCTCTTTAATCGCCCGAATTAATTCACGGTCTGTCTCCTTCTTGTGCCGCTTGTTAATGCGTAGACTCAGGACATTAGGGAACATGCTCTGCACAGCGCGCTTATAGTAGCCCTTGCGATCAGAAACCGAGAGCTCGTCATTAATTGGTTCGTTCTGATAGGTATCGCCATTAGCCAAATATTTGATATCCGGATAGCGATCAATAAACGACTTAATCTTAGCGAGATCTTTTACGGAATACGCGAATATCTCGTCGAACATAATGTGGCTGAACTCGGAGACGAACGCCCTCTGGTCTTTTTCGCTCATAGCCTCTTCGTAGGTCTGATCATTTGAGACACGGATCCCGAGAACATTATATAAAGTACGAACGGTAATATTCTCGATTCCGCGGACTTTGAGAGAGTCCCTCAGCTCCGCGCACTGTTTGTTATAGGGGCAAATAACTAAGCAATTCGACTTTTGAGATGCGAAACAGTTAATACCGAGTGTCGACTTTCCACTTCCGGGCATGTCAGCAAGGACACGCATACGATTATGGAGCTTCGCAACCCAATTAAAGCACTCCGGATTAAATTCGTCCCTCAGCGAGAACCGGTTAATGAGTGTCTCGGGATCCTGAAATTCGAGAGTTACACCCCGTGGTGGGCGGAGTGCATTCTCAGGGCATCTTTTCCCGGGAATATAGCTGAATTTGCCCATGTTCTCAAACGCATTTCGGTCGAACTCTTTCTTACTTGTCCATGAACCTTCGATATATAGGCAATCCGTTCTGATCCCGGCAACCTTGTGCCCGCGCGCTGTCAGGCGCTTGTATTGCGCAAACATATTGGCACGGTTGCGATCGTAAATATGAAAGTGGATAGGAAGGAATCCGTTAACGAGCTCGCGGTGGGAGCTGATCTTAACGAAATAGATGTGACCTTCGAATTCGCTAAGAGTTTTGACACGTTTCGAATTCTTAGGATTGAAAGTAAACACCTCTACTGTTCCTCCGCATTCTTGGGCGAACCTCTCAGCCTCGGCACGGTTGTAGAACATTTTCGTGGATGTTTGCGAGTCTTGGAATTTGCCGAGCATTCCGATCTCTTTCACTAAAATGTGCTTCTTGTCCGTGGTTTGAATGTCACTTGAAAGTACTTTCTTCATCTCGGAGATCGACGTATTGGGCACCAAATGCGAAGGCTCCGCGACCGCAATAATCTCTATCTTGTCCTTTACGTCCGCCCAATGCATGGAGAGAGTGTAGCCTGTGATGAAATTGTAGCATCGACCACTCACGGAAAATGCGCGATCCAGAATTATTTCGATTCCGTCGATCTTGCGAGACATGGCGGCATCATAATCTACATCCTCATCATCGGCGAAAGTCGCTTGCTCTCTCTCAAACGCAACGACACGCACGTAGTAGATCGCGTATTCGAGAATATCGCTTCCCGCTTTAAAGGGAACGAAGTCATCGAATACATTGTATTTCGGAAGATATTGCATGCCTTTCAGTATCGAAGGGTAGCACTTCGCCATATCGACAGCTGTGTAGGTAGCTTTCGGGTTCGGCTTATAGAAAAAGCCGCTTAGTGCGGATCGCTTGTAGTGCGTGAGAATTTCGCGCATGTTCGGGCTGTAATGTGAGATATTCGTGGTATTCAGTAGCGACTCCCGGAATCCCTTCCCGATTTCACAGACCTTATTATAATACTCCTCTGTTTCGAAATCTTGCTCAATAAAGTGGTCGGTTGTGCGTGGATCTTTGATAGAGAACATCGAGCCATTAGCTTTGAATGTGATGCTGTCGATCTGTTTCGATGGTGTTAGCTTCACTGCGGGCTCATATCGCATTTTCAGGAACGTAAATAGAAGACCTTCCAGACCTTCGCGCCCAGTATAAAGAATGCGGATGAAACTGCGCTCGTCAGGCGATAGTTTTAATTGCGTGATCTTTAACAGATCCTTGGATGTGTGCGCGAAGATATCGTGAGTAAGACACGTCGGAATTTTATAGAGTGCTAACGAAGAGTTCGACTTAGGAACATGATTATCGAGCTCTTCGACCTCCATCTTTGCCATGCGCATTTCGAGCGACTTGATGTTATCGTTGAATATATAGATGTGCTTGTTGTGAATCATAAAGTGAATATTACGGGGATTGATATTTTTGTTAATTGATTCTGCCGCGAATTTGTATATTAACTTTCCGTCGACATCAAAGACGCGGAAGCCTGTCTGAATTCTCTTACAGAATTTCTCGATATGGCGGAGGGTGAGAGCCAGAGAGTCGTCAGGTGTGCGTTCACGACCGTGAAAGAATTTATAGAGACCGTCGTACGACATAGTTAAGTCAGTATATCGCGGTTTTGGCGCCTCCTGACACTTCTTAATGGACGCTCCCCATGTGGAGATGATCATATCGTAGCCGCAAGCGTTAGATGTCGATGATTTGGGAAGCTCAATAACATCTTCGAACTCAGACGCGTTTGGATTTAATGTGTAGTCTGTGAATTTGCTCATAATCGCGGTGCATCGCATACTGTCCATTAGCTCCTCATCCAGAAACGCATAGCGATTTCCAGGTATAGCACCGGCTCCGTCATCTTCGACACCTTCGTCCCCATAGATCACGACCTCATGAACAGTTATAAAGGCATCATCGACACTGCCGCCAAAATCATCGAAACCTTTGCGTAGTTTTTTCTGTTCCTCGGTTGGTGGTGTCTTAAAGAAGAACATCTCGTATGCTTGTCCGAAAGTTCCCAGACCAATCTTCAATTCATCGTAGTTTTCGAGTAAATCGAAGATTGAATCTCTCTCTTCCGAATAATAACGATTTTGAGCGGTGAGAATTCCATACACTCTATCGATCTTTGCCAGAGCAAAGTTTCGCAACACCCTCACCGAAACTGTCTCTCTTATATTCTGGTAGGTGACAAAGGTTTTGTCTTTTATATATGTTCCGGGAATTCCGGGAATAACAATTACCTCCGACGACCGAGCACCGGATCCAGGTGCCCACATCTTGAACGTAATTGTTGCGAGAGTTTCCGGATCATATTGGGCGATTGGATCGAGAATAGTGCGTTTAATCGCATCCTCTACCGCTTTTAGCTGTCCTTTGAATTGCTTCGCTTGGAGCTTCGCTTCTTTCGCCCGTTTCTGTTCTTGTTTGCGATCGAAGCGCTGTAAACGCTTCGCCTCTTGTTCTTTTTGCTTTTGCTTTTCTATATTAACTTGGGTGCGAGCGGCGCGCTTCTCTTTCCGCTCTGCCCTGCGGAAAACGCGGGGATTAATGATGCCTTTCAGAGTGTCCCGAATGTCGATCAGCGTTTGGAGCTTGGGCTTCCGATTCATTGTGTTGTGCATCGCCCAATGCGCCTGTTCTTCGGTTAGCAAATCCTGACTCAATCCCTGCATAATGTATCCGATAATTTCATCCCGAACATTGTTAGCGATTCTGTTGGTTGCGCGCGGCATCTCTATTAGTTCTTTTAAAATAACCGGAGAAAATAATTTCGGCGCAATCTACCAAATTCTCCTTTTCATACCCTTGTCGCCAATTCTTTAAGTGCTTTTTTGAACGATACGGGGAATAAAAAGGGAGGTAAAAAAATTAATCATTTTTTGCATCGTACGGTACTTTTCGCTACGAATTTTTCGCGTTCTCGACCACATGCTTTCGGGGTCTTCCAGCTGGCTTTTGCGGCTGAGGTTTAGCGGGTGGGTTCAGCTTGCGTTCCGCTCTCTTTCTGCGTTGGTATTCACGTGCCTTCTCTCGGATTTTCTCCCGATACTCTTCATCGTCTTGGTATCGCTGCTGTTTACGAATTGCAATCTTTTGTAGCTGCTCCGGGGTGAATATCGTAGCCTCTCCGGCGGCTAATCGCTCCTGTTTCTGTCTCTGATGCTTGTTTCGCTGCCGCTCGGCATCTTTCTCGCGTTTTAATCTTAATCTCTCCGCCTTCTCCTCTTCTGAAATCACCTTTTTCGGTCGCCCGGGTCTGCGCTTTTCCTGCTGTGCCGCCATTGCCTCTTGGTTTGAAATCTTGGGTTTCGCCATTTACTATAACCGGAGAAAATAGTTTTTTGTCACTCTGTATTATTTCCCTTGCCCTTATATACCTTTTACCGAAACCTTCAATTTTTGCGCTCGGAGCGATAACAGCACCACAAAAATTAATATCCTTTCCATTCTTCATCGCTTTCTGATGCCATTCGCTCCAATGTTGGCAATGGCGAGTCAGCGCGAAAATGACCATTTACTATGTGAGGATATAAGCGCCTCCTTATAAACTCTATATGCACATCCTCTATTTGGGCAGCTACCGGGGCAGGCGACCCTCTTCGTGATTTTGGAGGGGTGTTAGTGTGAGGTGGCGCAGGTGACCCTCTTCGTGATCTTGTGGGGGTGTTCGTGTGAGTGGTCGAAATAACAGAAAGGCGCCTATCTCCATTCTCTTCGCCATCAGATATGTCAACCTCCACGGTTGTATCGCAGCAGGGACTGTGACAATTAGACACGACATGAAGCTGAAACATCTCAATGCATTGTGTGATGAAATTCATCAATCCTACAATTGGACAACGTATTAAATATGTGAGAAAATAAAAGGGAATGAGGCTATTGCTTGCTCGTGTGTTTCCTTATGAGTTGGTCGACCTTATAATGCTGTTTATGGAGCCGACGTGCCCGTTTTGCAAGGGCATTCACATTAAGACACGCTCTAAATACGGGCGGGTTCAGCTTTGCCTTGCGGATATTCACAGCCATTAGCGGATATGGCGTTTACCACCGAGCATTGCCGCGAAATTCGCTGGTGCAGTCGGCACTATATGTGCATATTGCGGGGCGACCGATTGCTGACGCGTTACGGCTTGCGCATCTGTCTTTTCCTCCTTTTTAATCTCCTCTACGTCGACCTTTTGCTTTAATCCGAGTTTGGAGATCTCTTTCTTCACGAGCCCCTTTAATTTCTTGCGTTCGTTATAATCTTGCATCCATTTCTCGTAGTTTGACACTTTCATTTCAAGGTCTCGCACTTTCTCTTCAAAGCTCATGACAACGTCGACAGGAACCGTGTGTTTTTGATAGGATCCGCGCTTTTTAAGCTCAGTTTCGGCGGCTTTTGGGACGTCTTGCGTTTTGTGCTGGCTTGCGACAACTTGCGCTTTTAGTACTTTGTCGGTTGCTTCATCGATGGAGCCGCCTCCAATCTGTGGTTTTACAGTAGCTAAATCGTCCATTTGGCGTTTACCGCTATCTTGGTTTCCCTTGTCCGCGGTGGCACTCGCAATAATCGCCTCTTGCTTGGCGACCTCTTCTGGCGAAGTGTCTATAAGATATTCGGGCATTTCGAGACCGCCGCCCGACGTTAATCCAGACTCTTCAAGTCCGCGATTAGGATTACCAGAAGCGACCGTTTGAATGGTTTGAGGCTTCTTTCGGTAGACCATGATTATCTTTTCTTACACTTGATTAACATTTTCTTTTTCTTGGGCGAAATTTGCGAAAGTTTGGGGATACCTTCAAGCTCACGCTCAAATTTGGATAAAGTTTTGCATACAGTTGTCGAATCTTTGACAGGCGGCGGTTTTGATGCTTGCTCCTCTTGCTGTTTGCGCTTCTTTTCTTCAAAAGCCGCCCGCTTGTGGAATTTAGTAAACGGATGGTCATCGATCATATCGGCTTTTTCGACCCACCATCGCACAGAATACCCCGTATTATCGTGAATGATCGCTTGGTAGCTATGACAGAATTCTTGGAACATGCGCTTAAAACTCTCTTTATCCATGTTCCCGAACTCTTCGTGATATGCTTCAAACTCTCGCATGTTTGACCAGCTTAGGAATATGATATACTCCGCATTGCTGCGAATGATCGTTGAAAGCTTTGTTAGTTTCTGCGATATTAAAGCCACGCTGCAAAAAGTATGACGACCTTGCGCCATCAATTTATTTAGCAAATGATCGCGCGAAAGATCGATCGTTCCGGACTCCAAACAATCGTCGAGCACAATGAGAATATTCTTTGGTTTCTTACCCGCAATGATGGCTTTTTTGCGGGCTTCTATGATCGACTCTACATATTCCGGTTTCCAGGTGTCATGCACTTCGTCTGTAATTTGTCCCCAGAAACCGTTGAAACTCGTTGGACAAAAGACCAGAACGTATGAGATCTGGTCTTCGAGTTCTTTGATCAGCCACTTTAAGAATACCGATTTACCACAATTGGTTTTCGCCAATAGGAGAAATCGTGCGGGAAGTTTCACCCTCTGTTTCGGGTTCCATTCTTCAAGATCTATGGGCGTCGTCCCTTTTTGCATTCTTTCACTATAAAAACAATAGAAAAATAAGACTGAATGTGGTAATCGCACGAATTCCTTAGCTACTTACACGCCTGATTCCGTCGGCACCAATTATCATTATGTTATGAGCAAGGGCAATGCACTGAATTTGCATCTTCTGATAAGCGGCACCCGCATACCATTCTGATGAACCTTCGGCTGCCGTTGTGACACCGTTGAATTCGAAGACCAGATCGAACGCCGATGTGCCTGTGGCATCGATGTAGCCCGTGTTCTCTTGGTTGAGAAGCGACGCCTTTCCGTTTCCAGCACCGAAGTAAATGCCAGTGAGAGCGGGGTAGCTTGTGCTCTCGGTAAAGATCGCCGAATTATATTTATCTTGAAGTTCGGTCGCGGCAATCATGAGAGGAAGCGAAGTATTCGAGTAAAGGCGGTTATTGTTGAGTTCCACATAGAAGCTTACGGCGTTGGTTCTGAGCGCACGAGGAGCCAGAACCGAGAGAGTTCCATTGTTCACCTTCGTCTTCGCGTTTTGGCGCACAGAGAATACGAGAGTGTGGATGAGACCCGCACCTGTGAGTTGCGAGAGATTGACTCGCGAACCGGAGGCGGTCGGCTGGAAATCTGTGTGTAGGAAACCGATTTCGTTGTAGGGGATCGCGATGCCAGTCGATTTAACACGGGCAATGGTCTCAGATACAACCGCCTCATCGGCATTTACGACCTTGCAAATAACGCGGGGTTTCAGCACTTGAAGGGAAGCGCCATTGTTGGTTACCGCAATATTAGCAACATTGTTTACATCCTCAATGATACCATCCCCTTGCGCCTTGAATTCGATTTCTACTGTGATCTCAGAGTTCAGAGCGCAAAGTGGGAACATCGCCTTCTCGAAAGGAGAGGGTAAATCGATTTCGTAGGTTCCACCGACAGTGTTACCAGCGGTTCCGACAAGACCACCCACATAGCGAAGTTTCTTATCGAGTTCGCCCTGTTCAGTCATCAGTAGAAAATACTGGGTGACGAAATCTTCCGGGACAACATAGCGGAATGAAGCGTGAGAGATTTCAATGCGCTTAATTAACGATCCAATAACGCGAAGGTAGCCAGTAGTTCCAGCGACACCATTCGTGAGATCAGTGAGGGTGATCGGGTTAAGGTCGAGTTGCAGCGCGAGACCATTCAGGAAATGGTAGCGGGGGATCTTGAAAACTACTCGGTTACCGAGGGCATTGGTTGGTTCGGTATCGGGGGCGACCAGAACTCGAAGTGGCTTAGTGCCAGAGGACGTTCCAATGACCAGCGACTTGTTTAGGAAATAATCCTTGTAGTCATCGGTGGTGAGCATAGATTTCAGCGTTGGGCGCTGGAATTGGCTGTTAGTCTCCATGAGCGTTTCTTCTCTTATCTTTGGGATCAGAAAATAATTTAAAGGGCTTAGTAGAAATTCATTTCGGGCGGTGCGTCGTAGGTTTCGATTTCAAAAGTGAAATAATGCGCCCAAACCCCGAAATCTAAGAGAGCGCCATCATGGTCGATGAGTTTAATCGTCAAGCGGTCGAACGATTTTAATTCGCGGAATTCACGAATGAGAGGCACCGTAGTGGACGTGTCGAAGTGGTAGATATCACCATGTTCGAGTTCCTGTGGGATTGGAATGCGCATGAAATAACCATCGACGTGCTTGTTGACTGAGCGAATAAACGGCGCAAATTCGTCAATATATAGCCAGATCATCGCCGCCGGGGTCTCATCTCCACGAGTATAGCCGCGAATGCGTCGATTGAGTGTCACAGTTCCCGTCCCAGGATTAAACACAAGGAATGTATCGCTTGCAAGAGGGGTAAATGTCTCGTAAACATATAGTTGAATATCTTTGAAACCGAATATTGCGAGTTTCTTAGCGATTGCTTTGCGATTACTGGATTTTCTGAGTGTTTCAGGGGAAGCTTTGGAGAACTTGAACCAAAAGTTACTATCACTGAAAAACTCATAGATCTTTGAAGTAGTATTATAGCGGCATTTAATATATTTTCCACCGAAATCTGAAAGGCGAGCTGCTTCGAGTCTTTCTGTGACTTTTGCGGCAAGGTCGTCTTTGGTGTAAAATCCTTTGGGATTGTGATGGTCACGAATCCGGAATCCGAAGCTGTGACCGAGAAATAGAGTTCCATGCGCTCGATGGTTGCACCAGTGGCGTCTATATCGTTTGTCACGGTCGAAAGAACATTGGGAACCGTTGCCTGCACCAGGCGCACCGATTTTACGTTGTCATAGCGACGGGGTAATGTCACTACATACTGGTTTGGCTGAGTAAACTCCTCATCGCGATCATCGCTCGAAAAGCTCAGGTATTCTTTCATCTTACTATAATAGATTATGAAAAGAATAACAATAAATTGCGACAGTAGAGACCTTGAAAACGGCGTGCTGCACTTGAAAACGCGCCTTAATAATGTAAGGCGATTTCGTGTGCTATCAGCTGAGATTCCCAATAGCTCTTATGTTGTTCCGCCCGATCAGACAATAACTATAACGCTTTTGAACGAAGAGCCCACAGTAATCCCCGCATCCAAAATGATAGCACCGATTCCCAGCGTAAACGATTATTATTACGTCGATGCTGATAACGAACGATATCCGAAAGAGAGAGCTTTAAACAGTGATGCTTTACTCGGTTTTTCAGGCGGTTCTTTTAATCCTCTCGGTCTCTTCCCCGTTTCCTATTCTCTCGCTCTGTCTACCAACCGGTTCGTGTTCTCTTCTCCGAATAGCCCGTTTACATTAGAGTCCTCAGACCAGGAGTTCTGTGATTGTCTCGGCATAGAACCCGGAGTGGTTTACACCAGCACACCAGAACCAGTGCCGGTTCCACTCAGAGATTACCCCAGTCGCTACGCGATTATATGCCCGAAAATGGTCGACTTTAATGCAATTCCATATATTTACCTTGATATCGAAGAGCTCCGCCCTTTTACCAAATTCGCAGCGGTTACAGGTAGACTGAACAATGTCGACGACTCCTATCTATTGCGAATTCAGATGAACTCGGACTTTGGTAGATATTCCTTTTACCACGAACCGAGCGCAAGCATCCCTTTCGTAAATGTCACATCGCAACTCGATTTAGATCGTCTCACAATTTCGCTTCGAAAATGGCGGGGCTCTGTTGCGGATATAAACGGTCTCTCATTCTCGTTCCAGCTGGAAGTGATTACCGACTAAGCGCTGTTCACACGTAGTAGCCCTCGAAATCTATTCGGCATGCCGAAGCTACGTTCGTCGAGAGCACCCAGATTACGAGGGTTCTCACAGATCTCGGGTTTGCTAAGAAATGTTCGTCGGGATCAGCACTTCCGGCTATTTGATTTGCATTTGTAAACACTCTCGTCGCGCCGGCTTCTGTGTATGTGACAAGTGCCGACACTCCCGGAGTTAATTGGTAATCGATCTCAAACGTTTTAATGTAGTTTCCATTCGCAGCCGGCTTCATTTTTATAGAGGAAAGCATAAACAGACGCGGAAAATCAATGCGTAAATAATTGCCTCCCGACCTACTACCTTGCGGCGGGTTTGTAAATCCCACCCATCCCGTAGCATTTGACCAGCGGGCATCAGAAGCTGTGCCAAATTCCGCAATAAAGGCGCTATTATCGAGCGGCACCCAGTTAGACTCCGGGGGTGCGCTTACATCTGTGCACCCGGACAGATTAATTATGGGAACATCGCCCTCTGAGATATTCATCGTCAGCACTGAATACATCGCATTAAAATACGTTTGCTGTGCGGAAACAAACGCGAGCGCTTCCGTTTCCAAATATTGCAGGTGCGTCGTTGTGATAGTATCGAGGGTCATTTTATCTTTCGGTAAAGGAACGCTCAGCTTATAGTAGCGATCGTAATTCTGATCATCGTTTCTGGGTAAAAGTTCCAGTAGCTTTACGTGGGCGTTTAGATCGCTCGACTCTAAGAACATGCTGAGAATTGGCGATCCTGTGGCGCTTAGCATCCATTGCACGATCCCCCAATTTTTCATAGTGTCATACGAATATCCAGATGTCGCCTTATCAGAGTCTTGGACGTGACCCGCCGTAATCGAGACCACGATAAGCTCCTCCTCGCAAGAGTTTCCGAATAAAGTGCGGGCGAATGTGTAGCCACAAACCCCGGGCGAATTATTTCCGCTCATGCAACCATCGATTAAACAATATGTTCTTCCGGCGACTGTGACTTGTTTCGGCTCGAAATAGGTCGGAGCAGCCGAGGTAGCCCTTGCAGCATCGCGCACAAGCATCCCATTAATATCTTCATCGTTGCTTGAAATAAAAACGGGGGACATTTGAACCGTGTCGAACGCAGTTACTATGGTGGGTTTGTAGAGATCCGCCATGGTCGCTGAGCCGCAGAGTTCCAGAGCCACAGCTTCTAAATTCGTTGCTTCATACTTGGGGCGTTGCACAATCGATGTAAGCACTCGTGGATTCGCAAAAATCAGCGGTAGTTTCGCTTTGTAGAGCGCAAGAATATCAGTGGCAGTATATTTAGGGGCGCCATCGGTTCCCTTGATATTCAATAGGAGCGCGATTAATCCACCTGTGGATGTTCCCGCAAAGCAGTCGAATAGCTGTTGGATTCGTTTACCGGTTTGGGCTTCAATCTGTGCCAGTATAGCAGCCTCGATTATTCCACGCGACCCCCCTCCACTCAAAGCGAGGCAGGTCTTCATTATCTTATATACTTCTTATATATCTTCTTTGTTTATAAAGAGGATGTCGTTCCTGAATCCGCGACCAGATGCACGAGTTATTAATTCGACCACTCAGATAGAGGACACTGATCAGGTAAACACTGAAATTCGCGGGTCTCTGAGAATAAACTACAATGCAGACCGCGAAGATCCAGTCAGTGGGACACCGAGCAGACCCGCAGCTTTGCAGCTAATGAACGTCGAGAAGGGGGATCATAAACTTGGAATCGACTTTTTACTTGATGATAACGAACGAAACAGAGTCGCCAGCATTCAGGCAACCCGCCAGCTACCGAAAACGGTGCGATATAATCGTAGGAACATCCCAAAAGCATTCGATAGAGGTCGCTTAAACTTCTTCATTCAAGATGAGAGCGGTTTCCAAAATGCAGCTATGAGAATCGTGGATAATAGCACACTTATAGCGGGAGTATCCACACGGAAAACAAAGGTAGAGGTCGTCCATGATCTCTCAGCAGGTAATCTAACGACGAGCAATATTACAGCAAGTAACATCACTACGGATACCCTAAACGTAAACTCATTTAATTCAGAGTCTTTCTTCGCCACCAATGTCGCAACCTGTAACCTACACATCGAATCCTTTGTGATTCAGAAGAGCGAATCGGTTCCCCAGATAACAGAGAGCGTTTTCACATTAGACCCCGCGAAACCGACCTTAGAAATTGTCGAAAACGGGAACGTTGTGGATATAATTGGCGCCAATGCTCCGAATGTGAGATCCTTAGCACTTGATAAAACGACTATATCATTTGCAGAGGAAATTCCGGCTTTTACCACAGAGAAACAGGCACTGAGAACAGACCATGTTTACATTACCAGAGACAATATAAACGATCTTTTAGGCAAGGACATCGTAAAGGCGTTTTTGGAGTTTGAGAGGAACAAGAACACAAAAGATTCAAGCCAGGATGGAACCCTCACGACCCACACTACTGAAATCGCGGCTTTGCAATCCGAAATTAATGCTCTGTTTGCAGCAGATGGAGCGCTTGCAATTACCTTAGCCCATATTCTATCGAAAAGGAACATTTACCCCGCGACTGACAACACATACCGAGTTGGTTTATCGAATCTGAGATGGTCAGAGTTGCATGGAGTTTCCATGTTTGCCTCCAATTTAATCCTTCCATTTAATCACTCACTCCGACCCAATCAGATTCTCACCAGTGATAATGCACTAATCAGCTACACTGACTTTAATAGTAACCTTTCCCGATCAGTTTCGCGAACTGAGACCTACACTGTCGAGGGATACCCTCAGCAGATCGCGAATGGGGTCTTTGTCGCTTATGTAGGCAAACCTACATATACATTCACTTGGGATCAGTTGGGTGTCACAGGTTTCGAGACGACTATACCCACTGTTTCATTGGTGGATCACACTACTTATTATAATCCTATCACTAACAATAATGAATCGAATAAAGCATTTATTCACAATGTCACCTCCACAGGGTTTCAGGTTTCGTTTGTCATTAACGAGACATACAATTTACTTATCATCCGAAACAACTTATTGACTTCCGAAGCTACTATAAGTTTCACTCTTACCATCAATTATATCACCCCTGAATTCGATAGCGAACCCAGAGTAAAGGTTTACCGAGATTTACAAGGTAGCAATATCGTGCCCTTCTCACAGAATTTCGATCTTGGCGCGAACTCTTTAAGGTGGAACACAGTTTATTCTTTGAGTGCAAACACCTGTAATATTGTAGTCGCGGGTTCATCGGCTACTATTGGAGATCTGACCGCGCCTTTTAGAAAGGAGTATCTTAAAGAGCTGTATATAACAAAGTCTGATTTACCAGATGCTATTTCGTTGGTGCTCTCCCCGACTCCCAGCATATCATACCACAATGTGAAAGACACAAGTAATGTAGTGCGGAGTGGAAGCAAAGTATTCCAGGCATCCGAAATAGGATCGGTCTCATATAGATATCTTGCAGGGGTTCCAGCGAGTTTTAATTTCACATTTGAGTCTCCATTTGTCTCTCCTCCTACCATTGAAATTACAGACCCGAATCTGTATGTGGTCAATGATGGCTCATCTACCTCTCTTCAAAATGCACCAGCTGGCTACTCCCCGTTTGTTGCGACTAACATAACAACCACCGGCTTTACGCTCGTGGGAAATGCAACAGTGACATATGCTTTATCAGGGTATCCTATTGGGTTTAATTTTGCGAAATTTAATCTCTCTGTTATCCCAGCAGTTTCCCTTTCTCCTCCCTTCACTGTGAGTTGGAAGGCAACAGGAACTATTCCGCGATTTGACCCCGAAGACCGATTAAAAATAAGGTATCCTCTCGATGTTACCGACATTCATACTACGAGGATCAATGGGCAGAACTTCGTATTTAATGGAACCAATGCTACTCTGATCGATAATCGAGTTACAAATAATTACTTTTTCGATTCTCGATACATTAATACTTGCAACATTGTCATACATAAAACGTTTGAGGATCGCAGTAAGACCTTAACAGTCACCTTGCCCACTCATTCGAATGTCTCAGATGGATTTTACTATTATCTGTTAAATCGCTATTACACCTCTTATATTCCATATCCTTCTGAGACTGTCAGCATGAGCTATCCCAAAGTCACCCTAACATCGACCAATGCTGACTTCTTTGGATCCACAGACTTCATGAGAGACTTCTTTTATTTTACATCCTCCACAGATGGTCTCTTAGTTTATTACTCTTACAAATATGAGTCTATTGCTACCCAAATCGAAAGCCACCCAAACACTGATGTGATCACAGCAGGCGATAAGAAATATATAAAAACCGCTTCCCCATGGGTTTGCACTGTCCGGCTCGATGACAGATACACTCCTAACCTTAATAACATTGGATTGCACTCGACATGCAATATTTATGTGCAAGGTGCGATTTCGGCTTCGAAGTACTTTGAGGGTGGAAATTGTGATGCAGGGCATCGATTGCTATCGCGAAATGGATTCTTTGAGTCATTCAGTGGGACGGCTCTACCTCCCTTTATTAGGGACACAGTCTATGATACCACATGCAATATTTGGGTGTGTCGATCTGTGAGCAATCCACCTGTGACACAGGAATTATACAAGTATCTCGCAGATACCTATGGTGCAATCTCAGGATCCTCCACAGGAAATCCAGCGACGGCTCCCATCGTGTTTGCGAATGCATACACAGCGCCAACATCATTAGCAGGGTCGACAGAGCCGCCACCAAATGATCCAAATCCGAACCAGCCTAACCCAGATCCCGATTCACAAGATCCCCCTACAACTAATCCAGATCCAAACACACCACCTAATAATCCCACGAATCCTACAAATCCAGTCGGGGCACCGGGAACTAATCCAGGAACGTTAGTGCTTATGATTCTCTTGCCGATTCTCGGTGCTCTTGGGCTTGTGCTTGCATACAAATTTCGAGCTCTTTGTTGTGCTTGCTTAGATAGAACCATTGCAGGTGCAGGAAATAAATACTCAACGCCTGAACTGAATGTGACCCAAACAGCCGAAGGAGATGTGGGGTTAGAGGTGAGATCGGCAGATGGAAACGCTCTTAGTGTTGTAAGGACTGACCGACCACCAGCAAGTAGGGCAGCACCCAAAAAATCACGAGCACAAGAATTGGCAGAGCAAACGATGAATAATGACAGAGACTTTATGGCGGAAATGGCACAGCGAGAAGGGAGAATATATGAACATATTCCAAATGTAATGTAACAACCTTAATTTTTGTAGTATGCAATAATAGATATATAATGACGGAGCCCATAGTAGAGACGACAATTAGGAATGCTGTGTTGAATAATCAATTTTACATAACCCATAGCAATATACCCAGTGAATCCAATGACCTACTTGTAAATTTGAAAGGGTATGTGACGGGAGCTATGGCTTCCAATCTGTGGAATGACATTTTTGGTTACGAGTTTGGTCACATCTATGACATAGCAAATGGGATTGGCTATGTGGATGCAATGGCAGGGACAGCCTTTCGAAATCTAAATTGCAACTGTGTGGGTGGGTGGATGTTTCAGATCTGTTCAAATGTCGATCCTTCTATCGATCCCGCCACTGTGACCTTTGATTGCAATCTGTTTGCCCCCAAAACGATTTTTTCCATCACTTGCAATCTCGTTAACTCCGATGTGCCCATTGTGGCACCTCTTATGGGTGCATCCAATATGTATATTCGAAGATACCCTGTGGTTCACACAGGTGGAGAGTATGTGATCCCAGATGATCCAGCTATAATGCCCATTAAAATTGATCTCCCTTCGGATTATGTAGGAAGGGGGGAACTGAAAACTGTTTCATTTACAGGAGACTACAACGATCTCATTAATAAACCCACCGCAGCAAATCTACACCCTGTTGCATTTTCGGGTAGTTTTCTCGATCTGAATAATAGAGCGCATACCCACACAAAGGCAGAAATCACAGATTTTGCACACACTCACACCAAATCACAGATAACCGATTTTGCACACACCCACACCAGAGCGGATATTACAAATTTTGCTCATACCCATTTTAAATCTGAGATTACAGATTTTGCACACACTCATACAAAGTCACAGATTACCGATCTTGGAAATGTTGCATATGTTGGTCATACCCACACTAAGGCAGAGATTACAGATTTTGCTCACAATCACACAAAGGCAGAGATTACAGATTTTGCACACACTCATGATTGGAATACAGATATTTATAACAAACCAGCGATTTTCTCGGGCAACTACAATGATTTGACCAATAGACCAACTCTTGATCCCTTCACAGCAACCACAATTAGAGCCAACAACACAATGTATGTAGGATCGGGTCAGATAGTAGAACCAGCAGGACCTATGTTTGATGAAACATGGTTTTTCCACAATTCACAGAATTACTTTGATCAAACTTTACTTGTTCGTGGAAATGCTTATGCAAGAAATTTTTATGCTATGAACCCCACAGATAGCTCGACTATAAGTAGATGTATTACAGAAGCAGATCTTACCAGTCAACTTAATGCATATTTTAATGGGAAAATAAAAGCAGGAAAATATACTTACACCACTCCTGTATTGAATTACAATAATTTATATGTGTTCAATCTAACCATCTATTTTAGCAGTGCATTCACTTCTCCTCCTGTTGTAACAGCAACAGTAAGGCATGAAGGACAAGCAAACGCTACAACACCAGTCATATTTACTGTGAACCTGTTGAATGTTTACAGTGACTATTTCACATGTGAACTTTTCACTGATCCATATGCAATGGACAATACAGCCAAAACTGTAACAATCCATTACATTGCTGTCGCAATTTAACTATTTCGTAATTATAAAGATGACCTCTCTTTTAGAGATCCCAAACTATGAACTCGCCGCGAAATCACTACATAGCACCTCTCATGAAGTCTTTGATTCAACACCCGGTTTTATTTGCACTGAAACCACAAGCAATACCTCTTTCACAGAGAACAACATACTCAGAGTCAAAGAAATTCGATGTGATCGAAATGGGGGCAAGATAAGAACCACAGGTATTATTATCTCGAATAAAAATCAGGTTCAAGCGGGTCAAGTAGTCCCCGATTCAGCAATATACGATAATGTAGGTGGATTTACCACAGCACAGATAGTTACTTTTGGTAACACAAGCACTAGTTCCGCTCTTGTAGTCAGAAGTGGAGGTTCCTACATTGGAGATGGAGCCAATGTAGCAGGAACTGTTACAGCAAACCAATTAAATGTGAGTGGGACAAGTGTATTCACAGGATTGATGAACTTTAATGGTGGTCTCTCAGGCAACTTTCAGTATCAAACTATCACAGCTAATACAAGAATAAACACACCTGAGACAGATAATGGGACAGATGCAAATGTGAACTACAAACGAAATGGAAATACAGTGTTTTCTCTTGGAAAGACAACTCAAACAGATAATACAACTGTTCAGCTCCTTACACTTCCGACAGACAAGTATCTAAAATTAAGTAGTCATCCTCGTTTCTTTGCAACAAAACAGGAACCCAATACTTCAAAAGATACAAACTTCGCTGCAAGTGGAACAACTTTGTTCTCATCAACAGGAGTCATAGTCAACCATGGAAATAATTTCGATCCTGCAACAGGGAGTTTTACTGCACCTGTTTCTGGAAACTACCTCGTATTTTTCCATGCGTCTGGTTACAATAGTGCTAAAAGCAATACTTATTTGACCTCTTTGCTTAAAAATGGGACAACATTCGGAATTAATTCTAACTCTCAAAATGCAACAGGAAATGCAACTGTTGGTTTTGATATTATTGTGAACCTTGTAGCTAATGATTCGATCAGGCTGGTCAATTCAGGAGATGCTGGTGTAAACTACAATATCAGATACTTTTTGGATGTATCCTTGTCCATTCATCATAATATTATCCACATAATGTAAAGTATGACCACTCAAATAGCTGTCCCTGTTTTCTGTTATGCCGCCCCAAAAATACATCAACTTAACCATGCTGTTACAGATGCAACCCCCGGGTTTATTTGCACAGAAACAACAGGAGCCGATTCATTCTCTCAAAATTCTGTGATAAGATGTAAAGAAATTCGATGCGATCGAAATGGAGGGAGGGTGAGAACCACAGGTTTAAAAGTTTCAAACAAGAACCAAGTTCAATCAGGTCAGATTGTATCAGATTCAGCAATTTATGATGATGTGGGAGGGTTCACCACACCAAAGATTGTTACTTTTGACAACACCATCAATAACTCGGCTCTTGTAGTAAAAAGTGGAGGCGCTTATATTGGAGATGGGGCAATGATTGATGGAACGCTTACAGCAAATCAAGTAAACATTACAGGAACAAGCACATTTACAGGTTTGGTTACAGCAAATGCTGGTATAAGTATTCCTAACTACACACAATCAATAATCACAGCATCTACTAAGGTTGTCTCTCCTGAAATTGATACAGGAGCCGATGTCAATTTTTTGTTAAAACGCAATAGTAACACTGTTGCTACTCTTGAAGCCAATAGTTTGACAGTAAATGAAGGATGCTATCTCAAAACATCACACCCACGATTTTCAGTTCAACTTGGATATGCTCACACTGCTACTTCTGCTGCTGCTCTGATAAACTGGGCAACAGTTCGGGTAAACAATACCAATGCATTTAGCACATCAACAGGAAGATTTACAGCACCTGTTGCAGGACATTATCGATTTTCAGTGTTCTCTTTTTCGACCACATCAGCTACTATCGAATTATTTATAAAAGTGAATGATGCAGATCCTGGGGGTTTAAGCATTTCCCAAATCCACAGCAGCACACACACCAATAAAGCATTGTGTTTCTCTTGCATTCTAAATCTTGCTCAAAATGAATATGTTACACTTGTCACAAGCTCTTCTGGTTCATATTCAAGTATAACAGGTTTTTCGGGTGAATTGATTAGCATCATTTAATTTTCTTGCAGTAGATTAAGGAATGTCGAATATCTACCAAGTCATTCTCTCAGATACTGAAAAATTGGGAATGGAATATTGCGCTTTATCTGTTCAAGACTGGATTGATAATGCTGCCCACAACAGAGCAAGAATTGCAATTGATGAGATTGTTCAGAAAGAGATTCAATCTTGCATCTCAGGTGGAGTTCAGATACCAACCACAAAAGAAGCGATTGTATTACAGGCATTCCAAAGGGGAACTGTGAAAAGAGCAATCGAGTATAATACAGTTGCAGAGGAATGAGGCATTGGAATAATTGTTTTTACATAGATCATGCATAAGAAAGGCATGTATCTTGCATAGTGGGCGGGGCGCGAGTGGTTCCAGTTGCAATTAATCGTGGTCTATCGTCGTACTTCGTCGATCATCGTACTTTGTCGATGGGGTGCGCAAGTTTGTGCAGGTGGGCATTTTCGGCAGCACAAACTTGCGAACTCAATCGATCTCGTACTTATCATCGTACTCTCTCGGTGGGGTTCACCTGTGTTTTCTTTTTGGATTACTGAAAACAGTCCGGCAACGATCGGGAACATTTCGTAATAATGGGGTCTTACTGTGCCTTACTGAGAGATCGGAGGACGGGTTTAGGGCTTACTGAGAATGGTAAGAGATCGGAGAGAAGATGAAATTTAGGTTTTCGTGATTGGTTTCAGTAAGGATGCATGAGAGGTTTATAAAAGACAGTGTGGCTCAGTGCGAATTACAGCGATTTTATTAATTTGTGACTGAGAATAAAGGATGTTTTATATTTGCTCACTGAAATAGGTCGGCGGGAATTAGTGGGGTTCACCTGCATGCGAGCTGGCTTTGATCTCTGCCACTTGGTTTGCTTTCACATTACCCAAACTAAAAGCAACACTGACATCCTCTTTATTTGGATCAGTTTGATTCACAGATAAAGCATGCTCCCTTGATTGAGTCTTGGATGAATTATCGGAACTGTGTTCAATCGAAACTGAACCCTTTACTTTAATATTATCAAAGTTCACATGCTTGGTGCTGCTTGCATTATCATCTTGAATTGTTTCTAGATTGGGTGGGTAATTGAAGCTCATGGCTTTTACTATATGGATTTATAAAATTCCTGATAAGTAAAAGATGCCTCTCAAGGTCGTTTTAAGTCTTTCTGGCGGGGGTGCAAGGGGCATTATCATAACCAGGCTGCTAAAAGAAATCGAAAATCGAACTGGCAGGAGAATAATCGATCTTGTGGATGTTGTGAGTGGAACTTCCACTGGTGGGATCATTGCTATTGGGTTAAACATCAGGCATCCTGATAAACCAGGTGAACCTAAACTCACAGCAAACGATTTACACAATATTTACCTAACTCAACTGCCCTTGATTTTCGCAAATCCTCGAAATATAATCGAAAATGCCCTATTTAACACAAAGTATGATGTCGGACCCTTGGAGACTGCAATCAATTCAGTTACTGGTGAATCACTAATACAGGATTCCCTAAAGGACATTGTGATTACATCCTTTGATACTCAGAATATGAAACCAATATTTATCACAAATGACAACAACTACAACTTTATGCCTTGTAAGATTGCTGCTAGGGCTACTTCTGCTGCTCCTACATATTTCTCTCCTGTAAGCATTGTTGATTTCAATCGGGGAGTATTTGTCTGTCTCATTGATGGTGCCATTTCGGGAAACAATAATCCCAGTGTGTGTGGTTACAGCCATGCAAAGAAGATTTACAGTGATGATGATGATATCATAGTAATAAGTATCTCTTGTGGTGAGGTGGACCCACATTTAGAGTCTGATTATGTGGGTTATGCTTATGAGACTGTAAACAGCTGGGGTATTCTCTCATGGATTGCCTCAACAGATGGAAGCCCATTGATTAACATGCTCATGGCTGCAAGTGAGCTTTCTGCCCTTGATAAGATGGAGGAGTTGTTACCCTACAACTATGATCAAGATTATGGGAGATACTATAGGCTATCAGTCCCTCTTCCAAATCACATTGTAAGCTCTCTGGATGACACATCTAAGATCCCAGATATGCTAGCATTCACTGAAACATACATAGCAGCAAACAATGATATGATCAATAAGCTTTGCAGCCTACTAGTAGCAAACTATGAACTAAAGAACCCTACAAAGGCTTACATCTCATCCACTCTCACTACATCACCTCCTTTGGATGCCAATTGGTATCAGCTTGCAGATGATGCCTTTACTGCCTCATCCTCTGTGACAGGTAAAGAGCCTTTCATGGCAAGACCTTCAGCATTTGGCTGGGAAGCTGGAGCCTATGCTCCTGAACAGATATGGGAAAACCCCACTGAATACCTTCAAGTTGCTTTCCCATATACTTTTGAACTCTCTTCTGTGATTGCCTATGGATCAGGGGACACCAATGCTTTTATTAAGACTTTCAATGTGGCAACATCCACTGATGGGATCAACTGGTCTTTTATTCGATCAGATGGGCAAAACAAAATATATGTCTGTGAGAACATTAACAATGCTCACAACTCTGGTGATGTGGCTCTATTGAGTGGATTTCCTCTCAGCATCAAGGATGCTTTTTACATAGGTTATTCTCTCAGAATCAAATATATTCGCATTTATCCCCTTGTGTATGTGAATGCTCCCACAATGAGAGTTGATTTCACAGGTGCCTTTATTCGATAAACTCCAACTGAAACGAATTATCGATTCCATTCATATCAATCAGTTCACCAAAGTAATCTTTAAACTCAACTGTGAGTTCCCTTATCACCAGGTTTCTGTCATTGATTTGAATAAATTCTGCATGCTCACCACTATGGTAAACATAGCCACCTATATCTTTACTCAATTGCAATCGTAGGATAGCCCCTTGGTTGTGTGGTTGCGATTTCGGAATTATATTGTGTCTACTTGCAAAGGGGGCAAGCTCTTTAATATGCATGTACAGATACTGCTCAGCATTCATATCAGACATCTTATTACTGGTGAAATAATACTGCAAGGGCTTTGAGGAGAGTCTGGGTCCTGAGAAGGTGATTCCCCAAGCTGGGTGATCAGGTGTAATAGGTTTGCCATCATACTTTAAAAGGTTCTCAGGTCGATATGGAGATCCACCAGCAGGAGGAGTGCTATAATAACCATTGGTGTATTCAGTAGAACTTACACCCAAAAGCTTCCCTATTCGCTTGTTGCTTGCAATAAAACGGAACTCATGGTTACTGTAAAACTCCACTTTATAGGTAGTTGGATTGTAGAATATCTTGAACTCAAAAAACACAGTTTTATCTGCAATGGTTTTGAAGCTTGAATAGTTCAGCCCATAATTATAGGGATGTGTGACCCCAAAATGACCCTGGTTAATGTAGCCACTGGGAAGGGGATACACTTTCTGTGTGATGATTTCATTGTATGAACCATCTTGGTAGTTAAAATCAACTGTTATATGATCAGTTCCCACACTGTTATAGATACTGTTTGGAATCTCTGCATAGAGAACTCTGCATTCTCTTGGTCTCTCTACTGGAGTTGTGAGGGTGACCCTGTAAGAGTTTTCAGATTCCCCTTGGCTTCTATCCCTGCTATCAATATTAACAAGTCGATTCATTTTAATATATAAATATAGATAAAAGAAGAATGCCTGTGGATTACATCGAGGTTAGCTCATTTAATACAATCTCTGGTGATGGTCCCACATCAAGCTTTGTGGCTAGACTCCCAAGTTCTTATGAGAATGTGAGGGCTGTGAGACTGGTATCAGCCGAATTTTATAACAGCATCCCTATGGTGAGTGGTGAAACCAAAGTTGGAGATGTAACAATTGACAATTCATTTAGTATTTACTATTCTGAACAATATGCGGGAGCTGGAATTGATGGTATCCCCACAGTTCGCCCAGCTGAGGACTTTGAACAGTGGAAACAAATCATTATAAGTCGCAAAGCCCCCATTCAAAGCCACCAACAACTGGTGAATGTTATTAATGAAAAGTTCGATTTAAAAAATCCTAAACCATCTCTTCGCTGCAAATGGGATGAGTCACTGAAACGAATAGTATTCCATTCCGAAAAACCTTTTTACCTGGCTTTCTCACTTGCTGTAAATCCAAACCTGCAAACAATTCAAAAGCTATTGAGTTCAGGGAGACTGCTTGGTCTTGATCCTGGAAGATATGGCAATTCCTCAATCCAATCACAAGTGTATGATGCTCTCACTGATGGTATCTTTACTGGAACTCGAGTAAACGGTATTATATCTTCATTTGAGCCTGAGAAGACCAGGGACAGTGTTTTGTTTGTGAGAGTAAAGGAGCTGGGTGATCTGGTGCAATGTGGGGATGGTCTTCTGACTGGTTACTTCCATAAAATAGTGGTCCCTGATAAAGATTATGGTGAGCATGTAGTTTACAATTCGACAGAGGCTCATCCACTTTACAAATACTATAATAAGAAGGTTGGATTATCCACTTTCTCGGTTGATATTGTAAATGCTATTAATGAACCAATTGATTTTGAGGGTCAACCTGTTCATCTTACCTTTGAAATTCGCTATGGTGATGAGCCAGCTGGGGACCCAGTTTATGAATACTTTAAGATGCGAATGTCACAGCTTCACCCTTCCTATCCAGTTATTACAAGCTTCGCATAAATTAAGGATCATTGGTAGATTTTTTATGTTGCAGTATAATAAAAGAGAATATAATGGATATCACTTCCACTCTTCAAAGACTTTCGCTGAAAGAAGCCCTTACAACCCCAGAGGAGGCGAAAGCCTTTTTCCTGGATAACTCCCTTATGCTTGGTCTCGAATCCAAGTCTAAGCCAGTTCTAGTAGTTGTGAATCCCAGCAATACTTTTGAGAATAATGTTGGAAATCGCATTTCCTTCAAGCTACCTCGCTACAATTTCTGTGGAAAACTCGAACTTGCTTTCGACCTTCCAGCCATCACTTTTGCTGGTGATACGGACCTTGTTCGCAATGGATACACTCGCCCAGTTGGTGCTTTAGTTCAGCGACTTGAAATTACCTATGGATCTTACACCTACCATATCCCCTCTGATTTCCTTGCTCATTTCCCCCTGGTCTATTATTCGGAGGATCAACTAGCTAAAAAGAAGCGATCAATGGGCATGGTTCATGGTATCCCTGCTCATGGAACCAACCGACTCGGTGGCTCATTTTTCGTTGAAATCCCAGTGCCTTGGCTAAATCACTATCTTCCCCTTGGTGCTTTATCTGGTGAAATGGTTGTTACTGTTTGGTTTAAGGATGCTGGCAAAGGCTATGTTGAAACTTCCTATGGTGGTCGTGAACTCACAACTGCTGTTGGAACTGTTGATGCAACTGCTGATGATGGTCTTGGAAACTTTACAGATGGAACCCTTGCCCATGTTGGTCAAAATATCACAACTTTCAGTCTTGGTGCAACAACCCCTGTTATTTCTATTACTTCTCCTCGCCTTTACATGCATGCTATTAATGTTTCTGATGAGCTTTTCGCTACTGTAATTGAAAAAGTAAAGACTACTGGCATGGCTATTCCCTCCCTTGATATTGGATTTGTAGATGCTAGTGCTTTCCCTGCCAAGGGCAATGCCCAACCCAATCGAATTAACCTCTCTCAAATCTCAGGTCTTGTATATGCTCTGCTTGTTTCAGTTCGTGATCATGAAACTGTTGACAAATCCAATGGCTCCCACAGTGTTCTTAAGACCTATGCCAACTCCAAAGACATCACATTCACAACTGAAATAAATGGTCAGCGACTTTTTGCCACTGAGCCAATTTCCCTACTCAAAGGTGCTGAGCTAATTGCTGATGCCTTCAAATGCTCTAACATGGATAAGGTTGCTGATCGCTATGTCCTTTCAGGACTCCCATTCTGCCTTGATGGAGAAAAGGCAATTCGAAATATTGCCCAGTCTGGGTATGTTGATTTAACAAATTCCTCTTCTTCCTTCCTCACCCTCTACATGCCTTCAGATAAGGTAATCGATGTTAATGTTCGCGCTCTCATGCATAGTTTCATAATTTTGGACAAAGATGGGCTTCGTCGTATAAATTTGTAGATTGTGACGATATTCAGTCTCCCTGCATTATTTTTATATGTCTTTATTAAGAAAGATATACAACAATGACTGATTTGGATGAATTTGTGGCTGGTGAAATGATAGAACCACCATTTCGTGTATTGGCAATAGGAAAATCAGCAACTGGTAAATCAGAAGCTGTAAAGTATTGGTTAAAGCAATTACATGATGCCAAAAAGATTGATGTTGTATTAGTTGTGAGTGGAACCAGCTTCAATCATTTTTGGGATAAGGTTGCAACACTGCAACTGGGAAAATGGGATGCCCCTTACATTGCTAAATTGCTAGATGAGAGGCAAGAGAAAATAGAAAAGGGTGAACCTGTTAACCAATTGTGTGTGGTTTTAGATGATTTAATCGATAATGAGATAGTCGATCTCACAAGGGATAAAATAATCGGATCTCTGTATTCCAGAGGTCGCCATTCGAAAATATCCATTATCTGCATCACACAAAAGCTAAGAAAAGTTTCTTCGACTATTCGAGTTAATTCGGACTATGCTATGTTTCTCAGTGCTGCAAATCGCAAAGAACTTGAAGCCATAGAGGAAGAATACAATATAATGCGAAATAAAGAGGATTTCTACAAGATGTTTGAAGAGTATGTTCACTCCTATCAGTATATCATTTGGTCCTCTGCAAACTACTCAGTTAAATACTATGTAGATAAAGCTGAGCTTGTGAAAGATTTCCCATTTCCTCGCTTCCACAGAAAGCCAAAAAAGAAAGAAGATGAACTGAAACCACCAGAGAAAGAGGAAGCCCCTAAAGAAGTGAAAAGCCAAATCCATAGCAATAAATTGATGAGATATAAACGCGGTTTATAAAATTATCTCTCATTCTAATAAAGATACAATGCCTCCCAAACGAAAGATAGGGATTCCAGCTGGGGCTGTTGGCTATTCAGGTGGTGGAAACAATGGATCCATTAACACTGAACCACTGAAGTTCAATGGTATGAATGAGGTGAAGCCCTCACAGCAAGAAGAGGACCCTCTTAATGCTGCCTATGAGGAATCAGTCGATGACAAAGCCCCACAGGCTTCAACCAGTGACCAACTCAACATTTCACCAGAAGCCTCAAAAATGAAAGCTGTTGCTGAGGGTGCCAGGCGAATTATTGGGGCTGCTGATGATAAAGGTCTAGGCTTGCAAGATCTTTCACTGGCTCGCAAAGGTGAAGGTCTTAGTAAGGAATCAGACAAGGTAATTCAGTCTATGGCTGGTGAAGTCACATACAAGACTGCTCCCACTCAGAATGTTCATCGAATTCCCAAGGCTCAATGGGATGAGATGACTGCTAAACTCAAAGATCTGGAAGCCAAATCAAGTGCCTTGGAGCAGTATGTTACTGAGAAGAAAGACAGAGCCAAGTTCAAGGAGATGCTTCGAAAGGAAGTTTATAAAATGGGCATTACTGGTGTCCCAGATAAACAGTTTATTGCTAAGAAAGAGAACCAAATCGATGAGCAGGCAGTAGATGAAATGAAAACAAAGACCCAAAAGGGAACCATTGAACCTGGTGCCACCAAAGCTGAGGTAGAAAAGGGAGTTGCCCCAGCAGTATATAAAAGACGAGTTTGGCTTTAATTATCTCTGTTTTATTAGAGATATGGACATAATACGAAAGTTCTTCGAGATGTTCAGTCTGCATGTGGTGAGCAATTGCCACAGTGGATGTTGTGAGACAACAGTGGAGTTTGAGATGTCAGATAATGAGGATAATGCCTCAGAAGCAAGAGAGAGAAGGAGGTCTACAGTTTCTGTGGAGTCAATGCCAGCAGACCCCACAGAGTATACATATGAGCAACAGGAGTATCCAAGGAGAAGTTCTCTGCCAGCAGAAAACGTTTTCTCTGGGAATATAAATGGAGGATACTATTAGTTTAATCGAGTTTACCAGTGATGAACCTGTTACTGAGGGTTCCATTAGACACATACTAGCAATGCAGAAACGATATAGAGAGGACCCAGAATATAGAGAGTATAAAAAGCAGCAAGCCCTGGCATCCTATTATCGCAGAAAAGCCCAAAAAGAGGAGCAGAGACCCAGAGGAAGACCGATTAAATATTATTTGCCAACTGAAAGTAGCAATGGACCCCCAGGTCTATAAGATAATTGAGAAAAAGCGGTCTCAGTATGCTACTGAGGCAGCTATAAAAGTTTACAGACAGGAACTGGTGTTCGCAACAAAAAATGACTTAAGGAAAAAGTAGATAGGTTGTATTGAGGAAAAATTATTTTCGTATCTACTATTAAAGAGAAATGCCGAATATCCGCAAGATACTCACAGATGATGAAAAAGCAGAGAAGCTGAGACTGAAAAGGGAGCAAGATGCCCAAAGAAAACGCGAAGCCTATCATAAAAAGAAGGAGGAACGATTATCCCAAGGAGCCGCTACAGTTCACACACCAGAAGAACTGAAAAAGATTGCCCTCAGACACCAGAGGAAATACAGGGAAAATGAAGAATATCGCGAACAGAAAAAGGCAAAAGCGCTGGAATATTACCACAAGAAGAACGATGAACAACCCAAGACACCCAAAGAGCATAAACCGGTTGGAAGACCTCGGAAATATATCGAAGAATAAATTCTCGATCGAAACAAATTTTGTAGAAATCGATTTGATCGGAGGCAAAAAAATGACAGCTTTCTTCCCTCTTTTTTAAAACTGTATCTATTTATCGAGACAGTATCCCGACCCAAAACTACTTAAGGACTTGGCAAATAATAGGATATATATAAAAGACAATTCCTCCTTCCGAAATTATTTTCTTCGTTAAAGGTAGAAGTCCCCCAAAATCGAATATGAACAAAATCGAGAAATTCGCCACACCTGTTGAAAATGCTACATTCCTTAGTACTCTCATTGGTGATCGCAACAAGGTCACCCATGTATTTGATTCTGCCGAAGATGCCCTTGAAGCCATTGATAATAGCAAGGTTAAGACCTGGGCTGAATGCATTCAGCCTGAACAAGTCACCAGAGTTTACCTGGACCTGGATAAATTCGCTGATTTGAAGGAGAACATTGCTGAAAACTATGCTGAGGCGGAAACTGTTGTAAGAGAGATGAGAGATAAGCTATGGAAGCGATCTGGGACCACTTCGATTAACGATATTGCTGTTGCAGTTCGCCATAGAAGGGTTTATTTGATCAAGGAGGATGTCACCAAGTTCAAGATCTCAGCCCACTTTATCATTAAATCGCTTGCATGCAAACATGAAGATATCCCCAAGCTTTTCAAAGCTATGGGATTGGTGAAAAATGAGGATTATGACAGTGGAGTTTACAGCTCCACACAGAACCTTATCTGCCTCAATTGCTGCAAAGGTGAGACTCTGGATGCTCAAAATAAATCGAAAAAAGATGTTGATAAAAACGTTTGCTTTAAGAAATTCGTTGACTGTGACAAAGTGTTAATGCGAAATGAGGACTTCTTTGTATCTTACTTCTCAGCTACTACTAAACTTGTGGATGAATCGAATGTTTCTGCATTCGCAAATTATAGCCCTGAGCCAAAACCAGTTAAAAAGGAGCCAAAAAGTGATAAAGTGAAGACTGAGAAGGTAGAAGCTGAAAAAGACACTGAACCCGAAAATCCTGTTACTTTCGAACTGCTACAAAGTGTTATAATGGGTCTGAATGGTGAGAGAGCTAATGAGTATAAGACTTGGATTGATGTTGGACTGGTCATCATCAATGTTGGGGAAGACAACAAATTCACCCCTAAAATGCAAGCTGAACTCTTCCACCAATTCTCAGAACAGAGTGACAAGTATGATTATGATGAATGCCAGGAGAAGTTTACACAGCTTCGCAGAAGCAAGAAGAAGGCTGAGCCTGGCAAAGTGTTGACCTTCAAATCCTTGGTTTATTGGTTGAGCAAAGATAACAATGAGCTTTTCAAGGAACTCTTCCCCAAAAGTATGCATTCCTACCAGAGGACACAGATGAAATCGATTACAAGACTGCAAGTATCCCTCCTTTGGCTGAACATTACAATGTGCATAAGAGGTATTTCAATGCTCGAATGCATCATGTTGAAAATGTTGGTTGTGTGATGCTCTGGGATGAACAACTACTTTGCTGGATGCCAAAAGATATTGGGAAGCTCTCTACAAAGCATTTCCCCCACTTGATGCATAAGGTGATTGTGAATGAGGGGACAGATAATGAGAAAGAGAAATGGGAGCAATCATTTAGGAAATGGATTGTGGATCCAACAGCCACAAGATCAACTTACATGGATTTCCTCCCACCTCCTGCTACTCTCAGTGCCAAATGCAAGTCTGTATTTAATCTCTATCCAGGAATGAAGGTTGACCACCAGCAATTCGAAAATGCTCCAGAAGATGTTACTGCTGACATGATAAAGCCTTTCCTAGATCACCTGTTCTTAATGTCTGGTGAGGATCAAAATACCTATGAATATCTGTTGAAATGGTTTGCCCACATGCTGCAAAAGCCTGGGGAACTCAATGGAGTATCCTTAATCTTCATTGGTGAACAAGGAACTGGTAAGAATGTGTTGGTCGATACTTTCCAAAAGAAGACACTTGGAGATGCCCTGAGTTATGCAACTGGAAAGCCAAAAGAGGATCTGTTTGGTCGATTTGCCCACAATAGAGAGGATAAGATCTTGATTGTTGTCAATGAAGCCTCAGGCAAGGACACATTCGAAAACAATGATATGCTTAAAGATCTCATTACTTCTGATAAGATTGTTATTGAACACAAAGGGATAGATTCATACACAAAAAGCAACTTTGCCAGGATTATATTCACCAGCAATAACAATATTCCAGTGAAAATTGAAGCTGGAGATAGGCGATTTGTGGTTGTTGAAGTTAGTAAGAAATTCGCAAAGGATAGGTCATACTTCCTTCCACTTGTTAAATGGCTAAATGATCACTGCAATATTCGAAACATTGCCCACTATTTGAGAACCAAAGTTGACTGTGAGGATGTGAACTGGATTGCTGATAGACCCCTTACAAATAAATACTATTTAGCCCAACAGGTGTGCGCTCCAATCATCCTTATGTTCACTAAGTGGCTTGTGGATCGAGGCTTAATTTCCGAGAATAAATGCAAGTCTGGTAGCCTTGTGGAAACCTGGAAGTGGTTCCAGGAGTTCATTACCAGCAACAAATATAAAAACGATTATAATAGTCGCAGATATTATACTGAAATGAGAAGTGTTACATATATTCAAGTGAAAACTACAAATGGCAAACAATACTATCATTTCCTATTCCCACAAGTATTTGAGGAATTCAGAAAGATGAAGCTTGTAGATGATGAGACTATTGAGGAAGAAGCCAATCCAAGAATGAAACAAGACCTACCTGCTGCTGATCCTGATGCATCAGATTATGATTCTGATGTTGAAGTTTAGGTTTATTCAAAAGTGGACTCATAGTTGACTCAAATTTATCATAAAAGACACAAACAGTCTTTTATTTCTGGTTTATTTATCGATTAGGTTGACTAAGTGGGGGGAGTTGACTCATTTTTTCACAGATTCTTAAAGAGGACTCTGCCCTAAAAAGAAATAAAAAGTGCCTCAACTCCACCCACTAAGTCAACCTAACACTAAGATCACTTCTACATACTGGACATTTGAATTGATCTTTTGGTGGCAGCTTTGCTGTGCAGTCACCACATACTTGACTATTACACTTGAAACAACTCCATGTCCCTGGGGGTTCATCAGTTTCCAAACAAATAACACATGTTTTATCCTCTTCCCTCTCAAAAGATATGATGACATCATGTAAGAATGATTTCAGTATACTCTGTGAAATCGATTGAGGAACTAAGTAACCACTGTCTTTGAAGAGAATAAAGCAAAGCTGCTTTCTCTCAGGAGAATATCCATTTACCAAATTCAAGTTATGAAACATTTTGACATGCTTTTCAGTATACGAAATCACATAAATTTTGTCTTCATTCAATGAGCGATCTAAAAGATCTCTGGTTGCATCAGTAAACATACTTGTGGCATCCTCAACAGGTATTGAGGTCAAAGATTTCAGAGTTTCTATGATATCTTGGGTATTCATCGATCCTTTCTACTAGTAGAAAAGAAAAAATTTTTCCTCTATATCCTTTTTTCAAATTCGCTTTAAGCCATTTCCATAAAATGATTTAAGAGATAGAAAAATATATTTATATGTTAGAAGTAAGAAATGGCTGGAACAGATCATGATTCTGGATCAATCTATATGATTGAGAGTGAAGAATTGAATAAAGTTTACATTGGGAGAACCTCACAAAAAGTACAAATCCGATGGAAACAACACAAATCAGGTCAAATGCCATCAACAGCAGACCTATGTAAGGCTGCTGATGTCAAGTTCTCAGTCTTATATTCAAGTAAGAAGGGTGGGCATGAAGACCTAATGAACAGAGAAGCATATTACATGTATCTGTTTGAACCTTGGATAGTAAATTTACAAAAACCGAAATCAAGATTTAGAATAAACAGGTTTTTGCGATTCCATTCAGAGGAAGCCAATGGATCCATTAAAACTTTTTAAAAATGCGTTTAGAACATCCTAAAATAAAATATCCCCTTAGAATAGGAACAAGTTAGGAATAATGCCCCGAATTACCAACAAACTCATAAGGGAGAAGAAATGGGAACTCATGGGATTGCTGGGAACACTTTATGCAGCCCATGAAATAACAGAGGCTGAATATGACCGGGAAATAGATTTAATTGCAAAGGGTAGACCCACTTTAGCCAGATTAACCAGAAAAGCAAATAACCTATATGATAAAATTGAAACCTTGGATGAACTGGATCGCCTAAGGCAAATAGAGCCTGAGGCAGAAGATGGAACAGCCATGAATGAATTATATCGCTGGCTCACTTACAGAGCCAGAAGGGAAGTTGTTGTAGATGTGATTGAATTCCTGGACAGAATTGCTACATCCCTTCCTAATCGATTAAAGCAGGGTTTAGATCAATTCAGGGCAATCAAGGTTCGCTTGTCTTTTATCTGCAAGTTCGTAAAAGTGAGCAATTCACAGGTTTGGATATCGAAATATATTTACAGCGATTATTTTGTACTAACCAGATCGAGAAATATTCGAACTGAGCTGAATAAAGCAGCCCAAATGTGTCAGGAGCAGATGAATGTGGTTGATAGCTATCGCTTAGAGAGAATAGAAATACTCAGAGTGGCTATTATGAGTTATGCTCCAACAGGTGGATGCTTTCTACAAACCCCAGAGTGGATTGCTAGGAAGAGAGCCACAGTAAATATTCGAAATATTGATGATTCCTGCTTCGAAAATGCAATTTTGGCATATATTCACAGAAAAGCGATAAACTCCCATAAGAGGAATGAGCTTTCACAGTATCGCAAATGGAAATACTCAGCAATCGCTTATAATCCGCTGGCTCTCAATTTCGACAATATCCCATTCCCTGTTGCCTGTGATGCTGAAATAATTGATAAATTCGAGGCTCAAAATGCAGGCATTAGCATTAATATATTTGGAATCGATGGAGAGGTTATTTATCCCCTGCATCAATCAAGTAACCCAGGCAGAAAGCATAAGGTTAATCTCATGCTGATATTTGATGATGAAGGGAATGGTCACTATATTACAATCATGTCCCTTTCAAGGCTATTGAAAGTTAACCATGAAACATACAATGATCAGAAGTTACACTACTGTGACACATGCTTATCTCGATTCAGGTCTGAGGCTAAACTCACTGCTCATGTGGACTCAAACAGATGCATTGATTGGAGACTCTCAAAGGGAATCACTCCTAAGCCTGAGACCACCATAGAGTTTGGACTGAAAAACCTCAGGAAAACTGTGTGGCTTCCTGTTGTGGTATACTGCAAGATTGAACATAGAAGCATCCCCATAGATGCATCGAAATCCAAGAGGGAAGTCTCAGCAGTCAACCTCAGAGTAGTCACTGGGGCAGATGTTCAAAATTTTCGATTTGAGGGGCAGGATCCAATGGGAGGTCTGTTTGAATGCTTGGAATCCAAAGCAAGAGAACTAATCGATTTTCTGTTTACCAATATTCCCATGAATGAACTCACAGATGAGCAGAAAGCTGTATATAGGGCTACCAAACACTGTTACCTTTGCAGTGAGAGGTTCACCAAGGAGAACTTTAAATGCAGGGATCATGATCATCACACAGGTAATTATATTGCTCCTGCATGCAGAAACTGCAATCTTCATAGGAGAATCTCAAAGCAAACCAAAGTTGCAGTTGTTGTTGACCAAATGGATGACTGTGGGACATTCATTTTCAGAAAAATAGCAGGCATGGGTGATAAAAAGCGAATCGAAATCCTTTCGAAAAACTTTGATCAATACCTTTCATTGCAATGGGGTCTTTACAAGTTCATTGATGCAAGTAACTTTATGGACTTTGGGGCTGCTGATGTGACTGAGTTAATGAACAAATTCCAGGCTTTTAGAAGGCTTTCACACTCAGTATATGGACTTGACCCAGTTCATTATGTATCTGCCCCTGGGTTATCTTGGGATGCTATGTTAAGGACCACCAAGGCAAAAATAGAGCTTATTAGTGATGTAGAGCAATACGAATTTGTTGAGAGGGGAATCAGGGGTGGCTTTGCAACAATGCCCTGTAGGTATGCTGAGGCTGATGGTGAGAACTCCCATATTATGCTGTTTGATGCTAACAACTTGTATGGCTACTGCTTGAGTCAGCCAATCCCAGTTGGTGATTTTAGATGGGAGACCGAATTCAACCCACAAGATAACAGATCCAGTTTCCTAGAAGTTGATCTGGATTACCCAATTAGGCTGTTTCTAGATCACAGTGATTTCCCCCTAATTATTAACAAGAAAATAGTAGAATATGCAGAATTATCACAATATCAAAAAAGCCTATTGGATCTCTCAGGAGAAGAGCTTGATAAGACCCCTAAGCTAACTGCAACCTTTGGTTCTGTGACCAACTATGTGATTTCTGAGCCTCTTCTGCAATACATGTTAGCTAAAGGTGTGAAACTAAAGAAGGTTCACAGGGTCCTATCATTTACTGTGGCTCCTGTAATGAAACCCTACATTGAGCTGAACACTGATATGAGAAGGAAAGCAGTGAATAAATTCGAGGCTGATTTCTATAAGCTCATGAATAATTCAATCTATGGGAAATGCATTGAATCATGTAGAGGTCGATCTGTGGTTAAGATTGCCAACACTGAGAAGCTATTTATGAAATATGCAGCCTCTCCTTTAGTGAAATCAACAAGTCCCATAAGTGAAAGAGCAGTTGCCTTTGAGTTTTACACAAAGCATGTGAAGCTAGATAAGCCTGTTGCAATTGGGGCTTATGTTTTGGATGCAGCCAAACTGCATAACTACAAGTTCTTCTATGATACTGTAAGGTCCCAGTGGTCAAAAGCAAAGTTACTATTCCATGATACTGATTCCTTTTGTCTATATATCGAATCTAAGACCCTTGCAACAGATATAGAGAATATATCCTATGCATTAGACCTTGGAGGTGATTCCAGAATGACCCCAGGTAAATACAAAAATGAGATGCCAGGTTCTGCAATCCTGGAGTATGTAGGTCTGAGAGCCAAAGTTTACAGTTTCAGAACAGCTGAGATTGAGAGAAGTAAGCTATCTGGAACTTCCACTGAGGAACTCCAATTCAATGATTTTAAGGAGTGTTTATTTGCAGGTATCAGCAAGACTGTGACTGCAAAGCAGAAAAGAAGGGCAGATCACACAATAATAGATACTGTGAGTAGAAGGGTTGCCCTAAATTGCTTTGATGCAAAGAGATACATCTTACCAGATGGTATTAATTCTGTTCCATTTAATTAAGAGATGCCAGCAACTGGAAGAATAGTTAGGAGAACCACTGAGCAACTGCAAGGTAACCTACTGCCTATCACAGTTCCAAAGGAGGAAAAGGGGGAATCTCGAATTGTCAAAAAGTCTGAGATGAAAGAGCTTGTCCCAGTAGAGATCCCAGTTGCTATTGCAGTGAAAGAAACCAGCAAGATTGCCAAGAGATTCTATGATGTGAGAACTGGTTACAAAGGGCTTCAAGCTATGAGGGCTGAGTTACCAGATGAATCCTACAAGCAGTTGCAAGAGTTCTATAAAAAGCAAGAGGTTGTTCAGATCAATGCACCTGCTATATCTAGAAAGAGAGATCCCATGGTCCCAATAAGGCAACCCCTTGATACCTATGTGATTGATTTGCTCTTTTTCCCAGCTTATAAGAAACAAAACAATGGTTATGATACTTTTATGACTGCAATGGAATCAACACTGAGAACTGGGTATATTATACCTATCAGAGATAAATCAGCTCTCACTACATTAGCTGCATTTAAACAGCTTGAGATGAGAGTAGCAAGACCCATAGTAAAGGTTCAATCAGATGCTGGGAGTGAATTCCAAAATCGAATATTCCAGGAGTTTTTTATCTAGTAAATACATAGAACACCAAGTGAGTGGAACTGCAGACCACAGAAGCCAAGGTCGAATTGAAGCCTTTAACAAGCAGATTAAGAGACTGATCACAAACTACTGCATAGCCAATAATACAGCTAGATTCTTTGATGTGTTAGGTGATATTGAGTATAATTACAATAATACAGTTCACTCAGCTACTAAGATGAAGCCAGTTGAAACTACAGAGGAGCATTATAGGTATATAGTGGGATTAGAAGATGAAAGGTTCAAGAAATCAATAGCTTATCTTGATACCATGCAGCCTGGCATGTTTGTTAGAGTGAAAGTAGAGAAGAACCCATTTGCTAAACAGGGTAACAATTGGTCTAGGATGGTTTACACTGTTGATAGTAGGGAAGGCTTTAAGTTTAAGCTAAAGAGTCCCACTGGAGAGATCATAGATAACAGGTTTGCTTTCCATGAGCTGTTGCCTGTGAATGCAATTGAGTATCTGGAAACCCCTACAGTAGATGCTTTAGAGCAAGCTAAAGAGGAAGCCAGGGTTGATGCTGCTATAAGAAGAGAGGGCATAGAAGCTTCTAATGAAGTCCCAGATAAGCCTTTGATAGAGGCTAGGAAGGAGAAGGCTGGGAAAGTTAACAGGGAACTCAAAAAGCTCACTATAGCAGGCACACAGAAACTTTCAGAAGTGAATAGCCAGAGATGGTATAATGACTTTCAGACTACTAAGGAGTCATATACAGCCCCTAAACCTCAAAGAACACTAAGAGAAAGAACCAAAACTAGCTAGTTTGCTAGGCGAAAACTCGTTTTTTCCAAATATATGTATGACAGATATACATATATGCATATGATATACACATAGTCTTGTAGAGCATATCAAGCGCTTCACAGCGCTATGCAGAACGTTGCGTTTTGATGATCTGGTGATGAGATATAACAGTTTGAAGATGCAAAAGTCACTTGCCATAGTGGACTTGGTGAAACACTAGCCCAGGAATCGACTTGACTAAGAACTGTTTTTGGCTCAGCGGTTAAGACGCTTGGATATCTGAGTCGCAGTTCAAATCCGCTCGGGAACCTTTACTTCGTTCGCGGTGAAACTTGAAAAGTAAAAAAAAAACGCGGTTTTTTCTAGATTAATGCTGTACCCGTCTGGAAAATCAATATTCACGTTTGCTGCGATATCTCAGCACCACATGCTCAAATCGATGCGCTTAAAACGTCATAAAATCGAGCATTTCATAATATCGACATTTCGATAACCCTGACTCGAAATCGCGATGAAACCGATTTTGAATTTTAATTTTAAATTCGATTAAAATGCATTAAACGTGAGTTTTTAATATAGATCACCAGGACGTTATCAAATCGATGCACTGATGGTGAAATATTATCAAATAGATCATACATAACAATAACTTGCAATCACATATACGAATCTCGATGTGTATACATCGCTATTACGATTAAAGCGAGTTTTGAAATTCAAAATAATTCGATTAAATTCGATTATAACTCAAAAATCGCGATTTTTAACCATATACTTATCAATTCGATCCACTTATGATATCGAATAATCCACTGTATTATATAGCTTCGATTAACGTGATTACATATATGAATCCATCAATCTAACACTGCATTTAGTAAGCATCTCCCCTAGATTCCCCCTATTATATAATATTTATATTAAAGTGGACTCAAGGTTGACTCATATTAATCGTAAAAGTAGTAAAAGTATATGGATTTTGTTACGAATTCAATGCAAGGGTTGACTAAGTGGGTTGAGTTGACTCAAATTTCACAGGAAATATTTGGGGCCTAAAGTTTTCTAAAAAGGATTTCAAAAAATGTGTCAACTCCCCCCACTTAGTCAACCCTGACCATAAACAGTAAGCATTTGAGCTAACATGTATCACAAAGTGAACATTTTGAGTCCACTTAGAAGATCCACTTTTGAAATCCAAGTTGATTTTGCTTGAAATTTCAAAGTTGATCTAAAAGTGAGTCCACCCTGATTGATAATGGTAACAAAGTTGACTAAGTTGACTAAGTTGACTAAGTTGAGTCATCTTAAGAAATTCAAGGAAACTAAGAGTTCAAAATGTTTATGAAAAGTGAGTCAACTTTGTTAAGGCCGTATGGCCGTACCCGGTTTGCTTTTTCGACTGAATATTATAATTTAGTCATTCTAGCCGCACTCGTGTAAATGTCAGGCCCCGTAGTCCCCGGACATCCGGCGGGACGGCCTGAGTGTCGCAGCTGTGCGGCGTCGGACCGGAGTCTGGTCGGTCGGCTGCAGCGGCATGCCAGTAGGGCGCGCTTGAGCACGGATCTATAAGCGGTCGAGCTCAAGACGGCTAGACGTATTTATCATTACGAGCCGAGTGGGCTCGAGCCGGCTCGTGGTTCAAGCCGGCTCGGGGCCCCTCGGACCTGGCGTCGGTTCCGGGTCGAGTAATTAAGCAACTGACAGCGGGCATGGGCCGGCTACAGTCTGGCGCATGCTACGTGATATAGCCGCGGACTCAGACCTAGCTGACTACCAGCCTAGTACCAGGACACGTGAGTGGAACCGCGTCGCCGGTTGACCGACGGCCGGTAACCATTGGTCGGAAGGTTGGTAGTATGGCGGCGCCGGGTAAAAGGAGGCGGTACCCGTCTGGATTGCGATCCGAGTCTCTAAAACTCGGTAATTCGGCCAGGAAGCGCATTCTTGAAGCTCGCCTAATCGCTGCAGCATCGCAGCGAAGCTAGGCGCCGTCGGCCTTCCTACCTGACACGCTTCACGTTCATCTGGTGCCTGAACCTGATTCTTACGACCCCTTCCCCTGATTCATGTAAAGCTTTGCACTGATCAAAACCCGCGTTCTAGACCCAAAATGTCAGACTCCAAGGGATCTGCTGTCAATAACAAGACTCCGCCCTTTGCGTCCGACTTCCCTGGCTTGGTTGGGAAGCACGGCCATAACTGGGACGGGCAGTTCGCCGCTCTTGGGAAGCCTGAGGTTGGTCTTTTGTTCTTAATTGTGGGATTCCCGGGATAGTTCAGGAGCCTTGATCCGAAGAGGTTCTAGTCACCTTTTCACGGAGGCGCTGCTCTAACGGCTGCGTTAACGGCCGTCGAACCCACGCTCCTACGACAACAGCCACGTTAACGGATTCGTAATTTTATCAAGGCTCGTCACTGAAACACCCGACCCACCGGACAGATTCTTGCCGGTCAGGCCGCCGCGCTCCCGGCGTCGCGTCTCCACGAGCACATTGAGGAGACGAAGACGGTGACTACCTTTGAGCGGTCCCCGGTTTCCAAGGAGTACCGCCCCAAGCAAGAGGAGTCCACTCGCAAGTCCACGAAGACCTCCCAGTTCTACTCGTCTGTCACGGAGCTTCCGACGAAGGCCGCCCCGGCGCCCGCCCCTGCTCACGTCGCCCCGACGTACGGCGGTTTCGGTCCCGGCCAGACTGTGGCTTCGGGAGCGCCGCTGCCGGTGAGCTCGCCGCCCACGTTGCAGCAGATTGTGCGCGCCTAAAAGCCGTGTCGTCAACGCAACCGACGCTCACTGATTCGTCACATTAGATCCTCTACCAGGACCCGACGCTCGCCTACCTCGTTCCGTCGTTCGGCCAGCATCTGCTGCAGCCGCAGGTGTTCGCTGCGCCGACGACCGCGATTGGTGCCGGAGCTGTGGGCACGCCGCTCAAGGGAGGCGCCGGCTTCGTCAAGGCCGTGGTGCCGCTCGAGCGCACGCTCTTCGGTTCGGACACCCCCAGCGAAGCTGGTTCGACCGGCACGTGCACCCCGCACCCTGATAAAGGTTTCCTTGTGCGCTGTGCCGACGGTCACTGGATCGTAGACGCCGGCTACTCGCCGTCCTCGCCGTCCGGCTCCGCCTCCGGCGTCAAGCGTGAGTAAACGGTCGACAAGCGCGGATTCGGAAGTGCGTATACGCCTCGCCGCCTGTTGACAGTGCGTTTACTGACGATCAACTTTTCGGTATCGGTCCTCAGTGCCTCTGATCGTCGTTTTCGGCCTCGGAAGCAGTGCGCCCGGGCTTTATTTATCGAACTCTGTGAACAGTTCCTTACGTATTCCTTTTTGGAACGCGCGCAGTGACTTCGATTCTCCTTTTCCTCCCCTTTAATAAAACCCTCCCTGCCTGCTGCTTCGTAGCATAATTTTGCAATCAAACGAAGAAGCAATGGCTGTGCAGGCTGCCAACGCAGCAGTAGCGGCGACGGAAGCCGTAGCTAAGGCTATCAAGCAGTTTAAGGTGGACTCGGATAGAAAGGATCTTCCACTGCCTGAACTGCGAGGCAATAAGATACTTCGCTTCCTTGAAGAGTATGATCTCTTTAGCGCTAGTATCGAGGGCGACACGCCCGCGGAGGTTTCGAAGGCGCGCGCGAACGCACTTATGAAGTGCCTACGGCGGTCGAATCAGCTCACGGCCACGAGTCTAGTGCGCTGCATCGAGCGGGAGGCCGCACTCGATCGAAATGACTACGAGGCTTTGCGCACATATATTATAAACAAGTACACGGAGGCTCAGAACCCGGAGGCTGTACTAAGGCAGCACATACAAGAGGCCGCCTCGTCTCTCTGCGAGATCGATCGACCAGGTTCGCTGGAGGCCGGCATGTACGTAAAGGACTGCGTTTCCTATCGGCGCCTACTGAATATGGAAAACGTCTGGACCGACTCGACATTAATTAACGCGATGGCAATGGCCTTGAGCGAAAATAAGCGACTACATAAGCTGGCGCACAAAGCCTACAGGAAGCTCACGGCGGCAAATAGCAACGTGACTACCTGGGAAAGCTATTCGTCGAGTACGTCACTGACGACGCCGCCTACGCTATCCAGGCCGCGGCGGCAAAGGTGGCCGCTGTCCAAGAGCCCATGGGGATGGCCCCGCCGCCACCTCCAGCCGCATCGCCCGCCGCTCTAAAGGAGGTCATTAGCGAGGCCTTGCGCGAGCGCGACGTGGGACTCACTCGAGAGCTGGCGACGCTGCGAGCCAACATCGTGGAAGTCCGCGATCACGTTGGCCAGCGCCCTGAAACTGCGGGAGGGTACAGTGAGCCCGTGCCGCAGGATACCAGCGGCAGCAGCAGGGGTACCCGCAGCAAGGCCAGGGGTATCAGCGCCCGCGGTCCGATCAGCGGCAGCAGAGGCCGGAGCGCAAACGCCACCGAACGCCGGCTTTGATGCTGACGGCCGGATCATCTGCAATTATTGTGGGAAGAGCGGGCACATTATAGCTGAATGCCGTACCCGCAAGATGGAAGAGGGAACTGCCGCTGCGCGTGGTCCGCGCCAGCAGCCGCCCCAGCAGCAGCAGAGCTTCGGCTCTGGGTTCAAGCGTCAGCGCCAGGACGAGAATTTCTCGCAAGGCGGGGCAAGAAACCGTTCAAGGGAAAGGGAGGCTATCAGGGCCGCCCCTTCCAGTCGCAAGGCGCAGCCTCGAACGTCCAGTGTGACTTCTGTGGACGGTTCAATCACACTGCGGACAAGTGCTTCTTTAAGAAGAAGCAGGATGAAGAGCAGCAGAAGGAGAGGCAGACCGCAGCGATCGCGGCTCTCCAGCAGCAGCTGCAAGAGTTGAACTTTCGTAGCCAGGGCGGGAGGCCCTCGGCGTAAACCTGCAAGTAAAGTCAGTGGCGAGCGAGCTCAGCCGAGTCGCTCGGTTGTACAGTCACCTGTAAATACGCGTGATTTCGTGGACAGGAACCCGTATGCAGTGCTCACAGTCGAGAACGCGCGCTCGACGCCTTCCAAGTGTGAAACGGAGCAGCAAAATAAACGTAAATACGAAACGGACGATGAATACCCGTTGCAAGCTGAAGAACGCGCGCTCGACTTGGAGGATGCGGGCAGCGTCGGCATGACCGAAGGCATCCTGGGGCCCCAGGACAGCGTCGGCGTGACCGAAGGCACCTATGCCTGCGCAAGACTGGCCCCGGCTCAGCGCCAGTGCAGGATGCGGGAGCTCGACCCCGGCCCAGACCAGCAAGGTCGAAGGCCAAGGCGGCGTACCTCAAAGAGCATCGCTCGAAGGGCGCCCAGGGGCAAAGCTCTCAAGAGAGGACGGCTGGATCGTCACATGCTCGGCTCGCCTCGCCTGGGGACGCTCAGGTGGGGAGTATTGAGTTAGCCGTGCGGTCTGGACGTACTTCTGATATGGGGATGAAAGAGGGACGAGCAGCCTCGGCGCTGCACAGTCTCCTGACTCGGCGACGGTACCTGATCATGGTGAGCCAACCCCTCGTGGAGCGGACCAACAAAAGGCCGCAAGCGAAGGCGGACTTAGTCCGGTCGCACCTAAACGAGTCGAAAGAAAGCTCTTTATCCCAACTAATCGCAAGTTGGTTGAGCGAGACTTACAGCGCGCTGGCAAGCGGCTGTGTGTAAAGGAAACCTCAGCTCCAGCGCCCGCAGCAAGCACGGCGGAGATGAGCATCAATTTTGCAGATCTGTACACAATCCCACAGATCAGAATGAGGTAGACGCACTAGTTGCGGAATTATTAACGGAGGCCGAGGTGCTCGCACCCACCTCGACGCGACGGAGAGGCGTCCACGCCTATGTAAAAATCAAAGTCAATAGCAACAGCGCTATCGATGCATTAATAGATAGCGGTGCAGCTTATTCAATCGTCGCAGAGGCGGTGATTAAACACTTTGGCTTGGAGCAGCATATCGACCGCTCGTTCACATGCTCGTTTGCAACAGCGGACGGCTCTCCGGTTAAGTGCGTAGGGCTGATCTATCTTGATATCACCCTAGGGAGCATGGTGCATGCTCGGCAGCCTTTCTTCGTGTGGAAGCGGCTGCCAACAAACGTCATTCTAGGCGCAGACTTCGTCAAAGCAAATCGCTGGTTAATAGACCTAGCGGACGGGCTGCTTATCCATAAGGATAAAATGGACGAACAAGTGAAAATGATGAATGACGAGAAGGCGCCAGCGATGACTCTGCCCGAGGACGTGCGTATCCCTCCGGCATCTGAGAAAAATATTCAACTGGTGCTGCGAGACGCCCTCACTCAGCCGAAGGACGGGACCTGTGGTTTGATGGAACGGTCCGGAGCATTTGCAGTGCAGCACGACCTCATGCCTGCAGACACTGTGACTAAGTGGGACGGCGGCACATGTACAGTGAGAGTGCTGAACCCCGGTGTCAAGGGCGTCGTCCTGTGCAAAGGCACGGCGGTCGGCTACTGGACGGAAGCATCGCAATTAAATATTAGCACCATTTTTGAAAACGGCGCAGTGAACAGTAAGGAACCAGCGATACGCACAGCAGTCGCAGCAGTAGCCGAGGCAGCACGCGGCCAGCTTGAGCCAACCACCTGTTGGTGTGGGCAAGCACAGTGCAAAGAGTGTCAGGCTAAAGCAGCTGACAAGGATTGGCAAGAGCTAAAAACCAGACTAGACGTCGGCTTCGACGAGCTACCCCGTCGCATACGCGACGCAGTGTACGACGTGCTTTATACAAAACGACATATGTTTACCTTAAGCTATAAGGTAGAGCCAGGCAAAACGATGCCTGCAGAATTTGCGCACGTAATCGACACTGGTGATCACAGGCCAATTCGTGTTCCCCTGCGACAAATGGACCCTATTCGGAGGGCCGAAATTCGAAAAATTATTCAGGAACAGTTAGACGCTGGAGTGATCGTACCTTCAAAATCACCGTGGGCATTTCCAGTAGTACTGGCGAAAAAGAAGGATGGTACTTGGCGGTTCTGCGTAGATTACCGTCAGTTGAATACGATCACAAAACAGGATGCTTACCCGCTTCCTCGCATCGACGATATATTCAATAATCTACAAGGCGCAGTAATATTCTCTACGCTCGATATGGTCTCAGGGTATTGGCAGTTGCCCTTATCTGAGGAGAGCAAAGAGAAAACAGCCTTCAGGACGAGTGAAGGACAGTTTGAATTCACGCAATTACCGTTCGGCCTCTCGGGAGCGCCGCGGAGCTTCCAAAACGCCATGAATATTATCCTTTCCGGCTTGGCATGGACGCACGCGCTGTGTTACCTCGATGACCTGGTCGTTTACAGCCGGTCGATTGAAACGCATGCTAGAGACCTAGACAGGGTGCTATCTCGACTGGATGAGGCGAACGTACGTCTGAAGCCCACAAAATGCAAGTTCGCGAAGGCGGAAGTCGAACTACTGGGCCATGTGGTCGATGCATCAGGGGTACGTGTGGACCCAAGAAAGTCCAGATTCTTCATGACTGGCCGCAGCCTAAGACAGTCCGTCAGCTGCGAGGATTTCTGGGTTTCGCGTCTTATTACAGGAAATTTATTGAAGGATTTTCTGTTCTAGCAGCCCTCTCACGTCCTTATTACGGGCACGGATACCGTGGATGTGGAAAGAGGCGCAGCAAGAAGCTTTCGAAAAGCTAAAGAAAAGATTGACCTCTGCACCAGTGCTGCAATATCCGGACTTCGGTCGACCCTTCATTGTACAGACCGACGCCTGCATCGATGGCTTCAGCGCAATTCTCAAACAAAAAGATGATCATGGTCGGGAATATATTGTGGGATGCGCCAGCAGGACGACTACTGATTCAGAACGCAATTACTGGCCGACGGACCTCGAGGGTGCGGCAGCAGTCTGGGCAATTACGGAACAGTTCCGACCGTACTTGGAACTGGGACCTTTCACCCTGCGTACGGACCATGAGGCGCTGCTGGCAATTTTCAAGCCAAATTATCCCTTAAGCGGGATGGCAGCAAATCGCGCTACAAAATGGGCAGTAAAATTGCAGAGATTTATGCCATTCACGATCGAGCACGTGAAGGGTAAAATCAACAGCGATGCGGACGTGATCTCGCGTTTATATGACTATTATGGTAAAGTGAGACCCCGGAGGGATGTGACTACCTCGGAGGTGTCAACGCAGACGGACAGTGACGCAAGCCCCAGCCTAGGCGTAAATGCAGTCTCTGCGTCGAATAATGAGGGAAATGAGGTCGAGGATAACGTGGGCACAGAGAGCCCGGCTACACTCGCCGCGTCGCTCACGGACCTGCTCACACCGGCTCAAGCGGGCAGCGGGCCCCCGTCCCTATTCGAGCTGGCAAAGCTGAACCTGACAGCGACACTTGCTAGTCAGGGCGATCGATTGGCAATCACGGAATTTCTAAAAAGAAGAGAGGTAGCGCATCGGCTCAAGAATAAGCCAGCGGTGCAGCCGCCACGAATTGTGCATTTCACATTAGCACCAGCGGACAACCCCAGAGCAGAGCAGCTCATGGGTACTCGCAGCTGGAAGCAGCACATCGATAGAGTTCCTTTGAGTCAGGCGGCAGTGCTCAGTCTGCATATTATGTCAGGGCAAGACAGGCGAGACCGGCGGGGACCTTGCCTCGGATTCCGGAAAACGCTGCAGAAAGTAAAAGATGCCTCAAATATAGCAGGCGCAGCGATTCCGGGCTGGATGGTTCGCATCGTACGCGCAGCAGTCGATATCTGTCCGCTGTGCAGGAGTCGACGTCAGCGCAAACGTCGAGTGCAGCAGCGGGGGGAGTTACCTGCCGTGGCGACGACCCAGCAGTCGGCGGCCACAGCGGATCCTCGTGTGCGTGACGCACAGCGCGACGATCCGACCTTGCGGGCATTAATTGTTTATATGGAAGGCGGTGCAGCAGCACAAAAGCTTACAGTCAAGGAACGCGAGGCGTTAGCTGTACAGTCACAGGATTATACGTTAGGTCTTGGCGGTCTGCTGCTTCATCTGTCGTATCCTCACGGGGAGACACGTGAGCGCATCGTGATCCCAGTTTCCCTGCGGAAGGAAATTATTAAGGAAGCGCATAGCGGCTTCGGATCGGGACACGGCGGTTATCATGCGACGAATAATCGACTTCAGCGAAGTTTTTATTGGCCCCGGATGCGGGACTCGGTTCGCAAATATGTATCTCTGTGCGAGCACTGCCGCACCCAGAAATTTGATAGGCCGACTAGCAAAGAGCCTACGCCGCGATATTCGTCTCGGCCTATGCAGCGCTGGCAGATGGACGAAGTCAATTTCGCTGGCAAGGGTGGAAAGGCATTGATCACCTTTGAAGACACGTTCAGTAAATGGATGTGTGCGTCGGCGCATGAAAGCGTAAATGCGCAGACCATTATTCAAGCAATCTTGGCGGTAATCTACGAGCACGGCTTGATGATCGAACTTGAATGCGATCAAGGGTCAGCTTTCACGTCGAAAGAAGTGCGCGAGTTTCTCACCTTGATGGGAATTAAATTGGGATCATGCCAGCATATACGCCGCAAGCGAAAGGTGTGCTGGAACGCGGACATCAGACGCTAGAAGCCAAAATCCGCAGCTTAGCTAGTGATCATAAAACGCACTGGACACGTGTGGTCGGTGAGGCACTGCTAGCTATGCGCACGACGGTTTCTCAAGCTACGGGATTCACGCCGTTCCGGCTCATGCGCGGATACGATCCCTATCTTCCGATCGATCTGCACTATGCGTCACTGCCTACGCTCGCAGAGGGCGCGCCGCGGCTCACGGCAGTCGAGGTGCAGACAGCAGCGTTTGGACCCGCAAAGACTACGGTAGCGGCCGACGCAGTGGACGAAGATGCGGTCTGGATCCGCGATTCCGCCTGTACGAATGGCTGGCGCTTAGCAGCCAACAAGCACAGCAGCGCGGGACGTATGCGTACACATATGCGATGCCGCTGGCGTTCGGACGCAACTGCAGCAGCGGCGGCTATGATATATATTGCTGGTATAGCTAAGCAACTCACTTTCACGAACCCTGGCCCCGCGCTTCTGAAGCCGTCTTCACGTCGACCCCCTAAGCTGCGAGGCGCGCAGGCAACTGCAGCGGGCGGCGTTGAACACGCTGAGGCCGATATGGGCACCGATATCGAAGGCGATATGCATACGTATACGCGTCAAATGCATAGACATGCACAGTTAGCTGAGCGGCATATGCATATAGCGGACTCGACCAGCTCGAGCGGCAATGCCACAGCTGCAGCTGAAGCTGAAGCTGGTATTAGGACTGATAACAACGCTAGCCTTGGCGTTGGCGGCCCGGGGTTGGCATGCGCAGTGCGGTGCCCGCGCACTCTTCAGCTGCTAGTGGTACTACTAGTAGCGCTGCACACGGACCGGAAATTAATATTGAACAGCGGTCGACTGGCAGTGATCAGCCAACGTCGGCAATGTACAGGTCGATAGTCCAGTTACCCGCTTCTAATGAAGTACTCACGGCTTGGTTAAAAATCCACAAAAATCAGCAAATTGCTGATTGGCGGATGGCCTTTCTGAATCTGTTCAAACAGAGCTTGAGAATTAAGCACGGTTGGATCGACAAGGGGCGCCGAAGGAATTTCAAAGTCGGCGATCCAGTTGATTTATATCTGCCACCGGAGAGAACCAAAAAGCCTGGACAGGCTGCCGCTTCTGGGTATTCCGGACCATATATTGTCGAGGAGGTAGTGAGCGGGTCTCGGGTTAAAGTCCGGTCGGTGCCGGATGATCCCCGAATTTTTCATCGACCTGGGCAGTTGATCGAGGTCCATGTCTCGCGGTTGCGACCCTTTCCGATCGAGAACCTTTTGTCTTTGCCTTGAGGCGTACCCGGTTTGCTTTTTAAGCGTCGAGGTCGACGCTTGGTGGAGGCCGGCATGTTAAGGCCGTATGGCCGTACCCGGTTTGCTTTTTCGACTGAATATTATAATTTAGTCATTCTAGCCGCACTCGTGTAAATGTCAGGCCCCGTAGTCCCCGGACATCCGGCGGGACGGCCTGAGTGTCGCAGCTGTGCGGCGTCGGACCGGAGTCTGGTCGGTCGGCTGCAGCGGCATGCCAGTAGGGCGCGCTTGAGCACGGATCTATAAGCGGTCGAGCTCAAGACGGCTAGACGTATTTATCATTACGAGCCGAGTGGGCTCGAGCCGGCTCGTGGTTCAAGCCGGCTCGGGCCCCTCGGACCTGGCGTCGGTTCCGGGTCGAGTAATTAAGCAACTGACAGCGGGCATGGGCCGGCTACAGTCTGGCGCATGCTACGTGATATAGCCGCGGACTCAGACCTAGCTGACTACCAGCCTAGTACCAGGACACGTGAGTGGAACCGCGTCGCCGGTTGACCGACGGCCGGTAACCATTGGTCGGAAGGTTGGTAGTATGGCGGCGCCGGGTAAAAGGAGGCGGTACCCGTCTGGATTGCGATCCGAGTCTCTAAAACTCGGTAATTCGGCCAGGAAGCGCATTCTTGAAGCTCGCCTAATCGCTGCAGCATCGCAGCGAAGCTAGGCGCCGTCGGCCTTCCTACCTGACACGCTTCACGTTCATCTGGTGCCTGAACCTGATTCTTACGACCCCTTCCCCTGATTCATGTAAAGCTTTGCACTGATCAAAACCCGCGTTCTAGACCCAAAATGTCAGACTCCAAGGGATCTGCTGTCAATAACAAGACTCCGCCCTTTGCGTCCGACTTCCCTGGCTTGGTTGGGAAGCACGGCCATAACTGGGACGGGCAGTTCGCCGCTCTTGGGAAGCCTGAGGTTGGTCTTTTGTTCTTAATTGTGGGATTCCCGGGATAGTTCAGGAGCCTTGATCCGAAGAGGTTCTAGTCACCTTTTCAACTTAGACCACTTATGGTAACAAAGTTAAATATTTAATTGATTTAATCGGAAAAGAACATGATTTAATCGAATTTATTGATATAATTCCGATTAAATTCATTAAGGATTCACTTAAGATCAATCGAAGTTATTGATATAATTCCGATTAACTACAATTAAGATACAATATCAGGCGAAGCCTCTTTCTCAAACCCAAAAACCGACGAGCGGAATTCCTTTTTTAACCTTTTTTTCCACTCGAGATCCCCCCTGCTAAATAATTTCCGTGTCGCACTCCCTCGAGACACATAGAGAAAGTCCGCGTTTTATCCCTCGGCTAAGTTTAATTATATTTTGTTTATATTTTACCTATATTTCTTGCATATTTTACGATAATTTATGTGTATTTTATCCTTTATTCTTGTCTTTTATGTGCGTATTTCATATATAATACTAACGTTTCTCTTACTGAAATTTATTTTATTCGTATCTCCGATGTATTTTACCTGTATCTCTCGTAATCACTTGTATTTGAGGTGGAATTTAAACTTAGATAAATTATATCACGCCTCATGATAAAACGCGGGCTTTCTCTATGTGTGATATTACGCATTATCGTGTATAATGATATGGAAATAATATGTGTTTGCATTTAATGAAAAATATGTATTAACGATCGTAAGAAATATGTATAAAATATGTGTGAAATTCTAACGGAATTTTGTCGAAAAATAATAAAATGTACTTTTTCGATTAAATGTGTAGCGTATATGGAGCGGATATGGCGCGATGTAAACAGCTACAAGGTGCTGTATGGAGCGCGGGACGTGTAATATAATAAGGATAACATATTATTCTTTATAGATCTTATGTTATTATAATGGTATTTTCTATGTGTAACAGGTGTAACAGGTTCATCCCAAACTTTCCCCTAGGAGGAGGTCGGCGGTTTGGAACTTTGGGATTGACCTGTTACACCCGTTACAACGTAAACAACTACAATGTGCTGTGTGGGAGGCGGAGCGTATAATACAATAAAGATAACGTAGTATTACTTATGGTATATTATGTTATTTTAAGACTGAGATTATGTTATTTTAATGGGTTCTTACTGAAAATGGTATGTGTAACAGGTGTAACAGGTTCATCCCAAACTTTCCCCTAGGAGGAGGTCGGCGGCTTGGAACTTTGGGGAGAACCTGTTACACCTGTTACACCACACTGAAATACTATAAATTAACCTGTTACATCTTCTTTTACCACTTATTACCGTGTCGGAAATCTCGATAGCTTATGTCTCTCCGTTTGCGGTGATCCACCAAAGATACCTATTATCCTCTCTTCTATTAAACATGATATATTACATGTCTTTCGCTCCGCTTCCCTTCCGCAACTGAATATATCGATTGCTAACATGCCCTCGTCTGAGTAACAATGAGCGGTGCAATGACTTTCATCTAATAAAAGAACCAAAGTAAAACCCGGAGGTGAAAGACCACCATCGAAAATCTCGTAATGCTTGTGGACTACTCGTATACCTTGTTCTTGTATAATATCTTGTAAAAAGTGCATTAACCATTTCGTTGTGGTCTCTAAGTTGTCCACTCCCGTAATTAGTGGATTCGAAAACTTGTAATCTAACATTACATGGAAGCCCCGATGGTTCATTTATGAATTATATAGAAAAATTAAATTACGGAAATAAGGTAAAGATGCCTTCCGCACAGATAGGATTAAGACCCATTCCAAAGATCGTAAAGAAGAGCCTTAAAGAAGATCAGGGTAACATGCTACCTATAACCATTCCTGTGGAGGAAAAGAACACACGAATTTTAAAGAAGTCTGAGATAGTTAAAGAACTGATCCCGGAGGCATTGCCTACTGAGACTGTAACAAAAGAATCTAAGATAGCTAAGAAGTTTTACGATCCGCGCACCGGTTACAAGGGTTTTGGAGCGATGAGGAAGGAGTTACCAGATGAAGACTATAAGAAGATGAGGGAATGGTATGATAAACAGGAAGTCGTTCAGATTAACGCGCCGACTCTTTCCAGAAAGAGAGACCCGATGATACCAATTAGGCAGCCTCTCGATACCTATGTTATTGATCTTCTGTTTTTCCCGGCTTATAAGAAGCAAAATGACGGATATGATACGTTTATGTCGGCTATGGAATCAACGCTTAGAACAGGTTATATTATTCCGATGAGAGATAAGAGCGCTATTACGACTCTTGCCGCATTCGAACAGCTACAAAAGAGAGTGCCACGACCTATTGCACGCGTCCAAAGTGATAGCGGTAGCGAATTTACTAATACTATGTTTACTAACTATCTTGCTAAGAAGTTCATCGACCATCAGATTAGCGATGTCGCAGATCATCGGAGTCAGGGTAGAATTGAAGCGTTTAACAAACAGATCAAACGGCTTATTACGAACTATTGCATAGCAAATAACACGGCGCGATTCTTTGATGTATTGGGTGACATTGAGTATAATTATAACCATACTGTTCATTCAGCGACTAAGAGGAAACCCGCAGAAACCACAGATGAGCATTATAGAGAGATCATAGGTTTAGAAGATGAGAAGTTTAAGAAGTCGATGGCTTACTTAGACGGTATTCAAAAGGGTATGTTTGTGCGGGTGAGAATAGAAAAGAACCCATTCGCTAAACAGGGTGTCAATTGGTCGCGGATCGTTTATACTGTCGAGGGTAGGGAGGGTTTTAAGTTTCGGTTACGAAATCCGAATGGTGAAATCGTCGATGGAAGGTTTGCTTTCCACGAACTGTTACCTATCAAAGGTGTAGAGTATCATGAGGCGCCCACAGGTGATGCATTAGAACAAGCCAAAGAAGAAGCCCGGATAGATTCGGCGATACGTAAGGAAGGCATCGAAAAAGCGGATGATGTCCCAGAAGAACCGCTTTTACAAGCCAGATTAAAGAAAAAAAGTAAAATTACAAGAGAATTAAAGAAACTTACAATAAATGGAACTGAAAAACTTTAATTTCTAATAAATGCGCCCGTTACATCGACTCTCATAGTCGGGGCATTTATATATACCAAAGGATAAATACGTATATATCGTGTTCTCAGTGGAAAACCTATATAAAATACATCGTTTACCGAAAGTGGGAACCCCATAGCATATGATACATCCCCAGAGTTATTAGCATTATTTATATTCTCACATACAAACATTCTATTTACACCCTCATATTTGATAAATGACCATGTTATACCATCTTGCGATGTCGCAACATTGAAAGTTTTAATAAAGGCAGTTGTTATACCTGACCCATAAGCAATTATAGAAGCGACCTCAAATGTATATGGGAAGGCTATTTGCAAATATTCAGTAGGCGTTTCCCATATTCCGTTAATTGCGGATGCATTCGCTTCCCATCCAGTTAATGATGGGCGGGCTTTAAATGCCTCTTTTCCAAATTTGGCAGAAGAAGCGGTAAACGCATTATCCGATAGAAGATACCAGTTAGCGTCAATGGGAGGTATGTTATTAAGAGTGGATGATACATATGATCTGACAGGGTTCTTAATCTCATAGTTTGTTACAAGTAACTCACAGAGTCGATTTATCATGGCGTCGTTTGCTTCTATATACGTTTCAGTCGCCGCTATCATGTCCGGAATCTTAGAAGTATCATCGAGGGAGTTTAAGATATCTTTCGGAAGCGGCACAGAGATACGATAGTATCGCGCATATCCTTGGTCATCATTATATGGTAAAAACTCTTGCATCTTTTCAAGAGCCGATAATTCACTTGCAGCCATTAGCATATTGATTAATGGACTTCCTGAGGTGGAAGCAATCCATGATAGAATACCCCAGGTATTCACACTTTCGTAAGAGTAACCCACATTCGGGGTGTCGATTTCGTTAACCTCACCACATGATATGCTAATAACTATAATATCGTCATCGTTATCATATATCTTTTTTGCGTGACTGTAACCACAAACACTTGGGTTATTGTTACCTGATATCGCACCATCTATTAAACACATCCCCTCGTAATCGACAGGAGCAAAATATGTAGGAGCGGCGGAAGTAGAACGTGCCGCTATTTTACTTGGTATAGTCTTGTAATCATTATCATTTGCTATGAAAATTGGTTTCATGCTTACAGTGTCGAACGTCGTAATAACCACATCTTTTAGTGAATCTTTTATGAGAGCTTCCCCAGTCACAGAGAAAATAGCGGTTTCTAATGGTGATACATCATATTTAGTATTGAAAAGTGCATTCTCTATGATATTCCGCGGATTCGCAAAGATGAGAGGAAGATGATATAGGTAAGTATTGTGAAGGTCGGTAGCTGTTAATTTAGGTTCATCGGGAAATTCGGGATTTTTCACATTGAGACCAATAGCAATAATACCGCCTGTGGACGTTCCACTTACAAGATCGACCAAATCAATAACGCGTTTACCTGTTCTTGTTTCTATTTCTTTTAACAACCTTGTTATGATAATACCACGTGCGCCGCCGCCAGACAAAGCTAAAACTACGCGTAAGGGCATCTTTACTTTATTGAAATTTAATAAATCTCTATTATTAGAGTAATCAGGGATGAGTTTCAATTATCCAGCAAATTTACAAACCATAACAGGTAGTGGTAAAGGAAACACTAAACATGTTAACTTTGATAATATCACCATCAAAGGATCGGCTTCTATTGATCAGAGCGCCGATAAACCCAGTAAGACGCATCCCAGGATTCATGCTTTATCGCTGAATCAAACAGACCCAGAGAAAGAAGATGTAAGTATAGCTTTCAGTTTGGGGAATGTAAAAAAAAACGCGGTTGCGGAGATCAAGGCAACAAGAAGGAGACCACGGAAACTTAAAGCAAGTGGAACGCATCCCGATATTCCCACACGTTATGATAGCGGACGTTTGGTTTTTAATGTCCAGGATGAAAAGGGAGTTCATCGGAGTGGTTTGAGAATCTATAATGAAGGATCAAATTCGATAGCACAAATTCCCCAGATATTACAGGTTGCCCCACATGGTGAAGAGAATCAGATTCGCCACACCAACAATGTTTACCCAAAGGACATTGTCAACAATTCAAACACTAATGCACTGTTTGGTTTCACTCTTCCACCGGATACTTCCAAAGAAAAGGATTCGATCACAGTCGACAGTAGTCCCAGTCAACCAGTAGCTATACATTTACATCCCGATCTTGTCGAAATGGATCGCCACCTTTTACCTTTGAAAACAAACACCAAAGACCTTGGTATTAGAACCCGACAATGGCGAAATATTCATGGTAGTAATGTTTATGCAAATGGGGAGCGGCTCGTTAGTGAAAAGACCATAAGAGAAATCATAGAGCATTACGGACCTACTCCGGTTCCGTTTCCACTTCCATGGGATCCACCAGATCTTACACCAAAGAAACAACCAGGAAGAGAATACACAGCAGATGAGACGGTAGCGTTTGGGCAACATTTTGTTAGTTGGGAAAAAGTCCATAATAAACCAGTTTTTAAAGATTACAAACCGCCCGCTGAGGAACTCTTAGCACCAGACATTAATGTTATACCTCTCGAACATAAAGAATGTGAAGACGTGGAAGAATTGCCGGATGGATTTGATCCTAACCATATGTTATATGATCGTTATCAACCTTACGACGAACAACTTTTACCACATGGATTAGATCCGCCTAACATAGATTACGAACAACCACATATACCAGATGAAGAGTTATTACCAGACGGATTACAACCGGGATTTTTCGATTTTACCGTAGATTGGAGGGATATTATTAATAAACCTGACACATTCCCACCAGATCCCCACGATCACGAATGGGATGACATTCTAAACAAACCGGAAAGATTCCCACCGACAGAGCATAGGCACGATTGGGAAGATTTAGATAACATACCTACTGAATTTCCACCAGCAGACCACAGGCATAATTGGGACGAAATCGATGAGCAACCTACTTTCGCATCAGCAGGAAATGTATTAACAGATTTCCAACATGGTGTAAGTCTTTATAGAAATATTAACATAGAAGAAAGATAACAATTAAATGACCACTACCTTAATCGCATGGGAATAGAAGCAGGCACAGGAATGGAAGCCGAATTATTCATTAGACCACCCAGAAGAGATGGGATTTTAGAAGTTAGTGGTAATTTTGGTTTGTATGAGACAAAACCCGGAATTTATCTAACAAGTTACTACCCTGAGGACATCCCGATGACAGAAGTATTACCTCCGATACCGTCACTTCCATTAGATCCAAATAGTTATGATAACAAAGATGCAGCAATACAAATTAATGTAACAGATGTTAGTGATTTTGACCAATCGAGACCGAAATTAGTATTTACTCGGGAGCGTCTTTTACCTAATACTTTTATAGGAGATCGAGATGATTACAGAAGATGTGAGGTAGCATGGATAAAAACAAATTATAATGGCGGAGTTGGTGAAGGTTTATTAGAAATCAATCAAAGAGCAAGCGCCAAAAACATACACAATGAAGATATATCGAGAGTGGTAACAGAGGATTATTTAGAACATCAAGGATACATTGATGAAGGCGAACTTACTAATATACTTTCTTTATTTGTTATCAAAAACGACACAAACCTTACAGTCACAAGTAACATTTATACTAGTAACATTTCAGCAAGTAACATATGGGCAAGTAACTTATATACCAGTAATCTATGGGCAAGTAATATATGGGCAAGTAATATTTATGGAAGTAATTTAATAGTCGACTACTTAACTGTGAATATTGAAGCAAACCTACCAAATCATCCCACTTCGAATGTTGTTTTAGATTGGTTAGCAAAACAAACACACACAAAAGCAGATATTACAGATTTCGCCCACACTCACACAAAAGATCAAATAACAGATTTCGCCCATACTCACACAAAAGATCAAATAACAGATTTCGCCCATAAGCATTTATGGGAAGATATCACAAATCCCCCATCGACCTTCCCACCGGGAAAACACACTCATGATTATTCAGAGATTACCAATAGTAACCACAGGCACCCATGGGAGGAAATAGATGAGCAGCCAGTTTTTGCGCAATTGAATGCAATTGGAAATGTTTTTAATGGGGTCACACTTTACCAATCGATTAATACACCTGAAAGGCTGTTTTTGAATGATCATTACGTAAATCTCAATGGGACATTCACAGGTGAAACAGGCACACCGATGGTGGGAACTCTTGCTGTAAGATTACACGGGATCCAATCGTAAATGGAGTTTATAGTGGCGATTTCAATGTAGGAGTAAATGATACTTTCCCCAGTATCTATGTTACGAATTATCACCCAGGAGAAATAGGACAAGAAGCGGATTTTTCAGCAGCAATACAAGTAAATGTAACAGATCAAAGTGCATATGATGGAGCAAGACCTAAGATAGTTTTCACAAGGGAGAAAGTTGTAAACTATCTTCCTGTTGTGGGACAACCCACAGATGATCACGGAAAATGCGAGATTGCATGGATAAAAACGACAACAGGTGGCGCCTTAGAAGTCAATCAGAGAATGGCAGCTAAAAACTTACACAATACCACCCTTTCCGGTGTTGTTACAGATGATTACCTCGAAAGCAAAAACTATGTAGATGATACAGAACTTGCAGCAATTCTTGAAGATTATGTAACAGATACCGAATTAACGTCGGCTCTTGGGGATTATTTACCCCTTACAGGCGGGACTCTCACAGGTGATGTGCATGCTCCGAATTTCTTTGTGGACACTCCGAATGATCAGTCATTCCCTGTTGTCCACCTTGGTGCTGAATATGTATTAGATCCAAACACCCCATTTAGTCGTCTTGAATTACCCAATGTTCACAGGCATTTTTGGGAGCATATTGTCAATCCCCCATCGACCTATCCACCTGATTCACACGATCATGATTATTTACCACTAACAGGTGGAACAATTGCAGGTGATGTGCATGCTTCTAATTTCTTTGTTACTACTCCGAATGATCAAACATTTCCTGTTGTCCACCTTGGTGCTGAATATGTATTAGATCCAAACACTCCAATTAGTCGCATTGAATTACCCAATGTTCACAATGTTCGACCATTAACCTTCGCACCTGATCTACACACTCACACAAAGTCAGAGATTACAGATTTTTCACACACTCACACAAAGTCAGAAATAACAGATTTTGCCCATACCCACACAAAGTCTCAAATTACAGACTTCCCGACATTTGCGACTGTGGCAACAACTGGAAACTATGATGATCTGATAAATACACCAACATACACTTCACCAACTGATTTTGACGCTACAAGTGGTATTTCCACAGACCGCACAGGAGATTGGAGAGATTATGTTGGGCAACCACTTGTAGGTGACACAAGCACTTGGGCAAACACATGGATTGATGGTGATGATGATTGTAGTAGCTGTAAGATGTATTGGAATGTTCCAACAGGAATGAAATCATGTTATATCTATTATACGTGTCAGTATGACAGTAGATACTTTGATGTTGTTGGAATTGAACCATCAACCAATACTTATACTCGTTTACGAGTAAATGCCTATGCTCCTGCATATAATCCTGTAAGAGATTTCAAACAGTTTGCTGCAATAAATTGTGAAGGACTTGTTAAAGTTGGTGTTCAAGGACAAATAGGAAGAATTTATCTTCCAGGTCCGATTACTGTTGGTTGGAGCAAAAACCCCGCTATATCGTCACACAGTGGTTTCCTCCATTGGAATAATATATACGGGAAGCCAACAGCTTCTACGACTGTCGGTCCTCACTCTCATTTTAAAGCAGATATCACAGATTTCGCACATAGTCACACAAAGGCAAATATAACAGATTTCGCCCATACTCACACAAAATCGGAAATCACGGATTTCCCAACCTTAGACCCATTTGTAGCGAACACGATCACAGCAAATAATACCATGTATGTGGGATCCGGTCAAATTTACCAACCAGATGCACCACTTTATTTAGAACAATGGTTTTTCCACAATTCCGCAAATATATACGATAAAACGTTATTATGTCGGGGAAATGCTTACGCAAGAGCATATTATGCAATGGATGAAACAGATAATACAAAGATTGCAAAACTTGTTTCAGAACAACGGGTCAATAAAGACCAGTATATACAGACAGGGAGTTTTTCAAATTCTTTAACAATCGTAGGTCCGGGTCATTGGGGATTTTCACAGGTTGTCACATTCCCAAAAGCATTTGCGCAAGCCCCAGAAGTGGTTCTCAATCTGAAACAAGGGTATAATGGTGGTTCATATGTATTGGTATATGGTGTCACAAGTTCCTCAACAACAACCTTTACTGTTAATGTAACAGTTTCGGCAAATTATGAATTCAATGAAAGCATCGGACTTTTCCACTATCAAATGAGTTATATAGCAACAGGAAAGATGGTAGCATAATATTCTCACGTAATAATAATAATATTCTCACGTAATAATAAAGAACAATCAAAAGATGTCGACTGTGTTTACCCCTGTGTTTTCCTTATCAGCCAGTGCTGTCCACAACGTGCAACACACTATATATGATCTAAGTGAGTCATTCCTTCGACTGAGACAGCGAAAACCGATTCTTTCAATGAGACCTCCATTCTCAGAGTCAAAGAACTCAGAGCTGACAAGGCTGGTGGAATCGTTAAAGCTACTGAACTGATCGTATCGAATCGACCCGCAATATCTTCGGGGCTGGTCACCAAAGAAAATCTATATGAAGGTCAACAGGATTCCAAAACGGCTTTTAATCCGGCTGACAGGAATTCGGCGGCTTTTCAAGTTTACAGTGGCGGGGCATGGATTGGGACTGGACTTGGAGTGAATGGGAATGCAACAGTGAGCGGGAATGCAACAGTTACTGGAAGCCTTACAGCTGGATCATTTGGGACAGTTAAAACGACGACTATTGATTCTGGGGCAAATACAGAGTTGGTGATCAAGCGAAATAATGAGAATATCGCTTCTACTTTCACAGCATCACACACTAATGCAACAGGTGGGGCAGTTGCAGGAACTTATAGCTGGAAAGGTCTCACTATTAATGGGACTAATTCCTATCTTGCACTTCCTAATCATCCCCGGTTTTGTGTTGGTGTTTCTGGAACTGTAACTGGTGCGGCTTATATTGGAGCCTATGGGCATACATTTCTAAACCATGGAAATCACGTAAATGTTTCCACAGGTTACTTCACAGCTCCTGTGTCAGGTCATTACAGATTCGTGTTCACTGGCATAACAAGTCTAAATAATGTTGATACATATGTAGCATTTAGAGTCAATGATGGGCCTCCTAATGGTAAAAATCTCGATGGTTATACATCAGCGTTAGGAACGAACTATCATAGAACTATATGCTTGAATGTCATTGTAGCAATGTATGCTGGTGACACAGGAAGGTTATATGTTGCAGGAACAATTATGGGAGCTGTTGGAACAGCAAATTGTCAATGGTCGGGTGAATTAATTTCTGCTTCGTAAGTAAAAGAATGTCGAACATCTATCAAGTGGTTCTAACTGATACTGAAAAACTGGGAATGGAATACTGTGCCTACTCTGTTCAGGATTGGATCGATAATGCGGCTCATAATCGGGCGAGAATCGCGATTGATGAGATTGTGGACAAAGAAGTTAAATCGTGTATTGCCGCTGGAATTCCGATTCCACTCACAAAGGAAGCGATTGTAGAGCAAGCGTTTGCAAGGGGGACTGTTCGAAAGGCAAGCGAAATTCCTGTGAGTGCTCCTATGTAAAGAATTCGAATTCGAAGAATGAGAGAGGCGCAGCCAAGGCAGCTTGTCTGACGACTGGGTTAATTGTTATTTTTCATAGATCATGCATAAGAAAGGCATGTATCTTGCATGTCCTTCTTGAAAGTCGTTTATTTTTCTTTCCTTCTTAGTAAAAGAAGCAATGGGCGAATACAATCGTGTGCAATTACCAGTTTAGGCTTTGGGATCGCCCGCCGTCCACTTTCGACAACATGAGGTAGCCGACGAAATCCGTGGTGTGGAATCTACGGAACGGGCTAATTCCGCGAATGCATTCGATAAAAACAGTATGATACGAGTAAAAGAACTCCGAGCCGATAAGAATTCGGGAGTGGTTAAAACTACTCAGCTCCTTGTAACAAATGCGAATTTTCACGCGGGTATCGGGCAACCTGACGCATGGGGTGTGGATATTAGAACGTTAGATTTTGACGGAGAACGTGCCGCCGCTGTTGTCCGATCAGGAGGCGCTGTTATTGGTGGCGGTTGTCGTGTGTCGGGTATGCTTGCATCCTCCGCTTCTGTAACCGATATTCCCGATACTCTACCTGAGCATGCGGACAATCCGCAACGTATACGTATGTATACTCCATGTGGTGATTATCCGTATGTGTTTGGAATGGTCAGAGTTGGGGTAGATAACGTAAATGCAACACAACCCGATGGAATTAGGGGAAATTGGTTATTACCAAATATTGCTATTCCTAAATCTATTGCTTCCATATGTCGCTCACAAAATGGTATTATCGGACCAGCTTATACTTTCTTTGTTCAGGGAATCGGACGCGGTAGAGGTTGGGTGGAATTCGACAACCAGAACCCCGCTACGTTTAATGTTTGGACAACAGAAGTAGGAGGTTATGATATTCTCATTTTCGGAATGCGAACAGATCCAGCGGCTGTGGTGGCTACACGTGGTCTCAATCCCGATAACAACCTAAATAACTTCTACGATGATCCGTTCCCAGGTGATCCCACACCATAATTATGTTTTAATATATTAAATGGCGGCACCCGCTCCACCTGAGCGTATCTTAACAGCGCAACTTTCATTAGCCGCGCCTGCAAATCACGTATTACAACATGCCGTTATCGATAATGTAGATGGTCTCGAATCTACGGAACTTGCACCTACTCTTAATACTTTTGGTGATACGCATAAATTGCGACTGAAAGAGTTAAGATGTGACAAAAATAACGGAATTGTGAAAACTACGAAACTTCTTGTTACAAATGCAAACTTTAACGCTTTTTATGGAGATCCCGATAGTTATAACGATGATAACAAGGTTACTAACTTTGCTTATGAATCGAGAAATGGAGCAATTAAATGTAGATCGGGAGGCGCTTACATTGGTGATGGTCTCCGAGTGGGTGGTATCATTGGAGCGCCTCTTTTGGTTAATGATCAACCAAATCCCGATGATGAGAACACACGAATTAGGACGTATTGCCCAGGTATGAATGAGCCTTACCTAATAAAGATTTATACAATCATTATTAGTTTACAAACAGCGGTAGCCGATGTTTTAGAACCGTTAGGAAATCATTATAGATATAGAGACACGATACCTGAGGACATTTACGCATTATGTAGAAGAACCGATGGAGCAAGACCGCGCCTAACGATACATATTATCCCCATAGATAATTTCGGTCAGGCGTTCCACTCAATACCTCTTTTAGATACACAGGATAACCAATTTATAATAAGAGCTACACAACTCGGAAATTACAGAGTTATTATGTATGCCGAAAGAAACGATGCAATCGCGACAGCTAACCGATTCGGGCAATATCTAAATACCAATCTATACAATCCCGTCGGCGGTAGCGATCCGCTACCATAAATCTAAGGTATATATAGGGAATGGATGAAAAAACAAGAAAGTTTATAGATACCGCTATGTCAGTCCATGGTAAGGATAAATTTGATTATACCGACACTGTTTATAAGAAAGCACAAGAAAAGGTATCTGTTAGATGCCTACAATGTAATAAAACGTTCCAAACCTACGGATTTAATCATATTAAGGGGTCAGGTTGCCGACAGTGTTCTAAAAAACACTCTCACGCATACAGAAAAAGGACAACATGGGGAATAGTCATAGAAGAGAAACCCATTATGTTGTATTTTGATTAAATTTTAGACAAACAAATAAGAAGCTTTCCACATTTACCTTTGGTGATTATACGAGTATCAAAGCAATTAGGACACGTCTTATGGTAATGGATCATTATGATATCGACAAGCTCATACGGGAATACTTTCGCTAAGATGGTGCGCATCCTACTGAATCTCTGATATATTTATAATGGACGACCCAGTATGGAAAAAGAACCCCATACCTAATTTCTATGAAATTGACCCAAAGGATCCATTTCAAAAATATTACTCCTCCGAGGTATATTACTTTTAGGAGACCGAAAAAAAAAAGAGAAGTATAGATACAGTGTATCAGACACCAAATGGGACACTGTGAATGCCGTCGTTTGATATCTTCCTTTTGCTATCGATTTGGTTTAGCGCCACCCTTCTGCTCTCCAAATCATATAGGCTGTGGTCTTGTCGTCGCTTGTTTCTTACTGTTACTGTTTTGGTGATGCCTTCGAATAGACATTTCTTAAAATCGTCAAAATGGACTTCTTTCGATGCTGTCCCGGACATTTTTATTTTTTCATAGGTTTCAGTTCTGAAAGCGTAAAGTTTCGATCTCAAACCCACATATTCTAAGATCTTTGCATTTGGGAATTCGTTTTTATACTTCCCCGGAGTCAATCGATTCGACAAACTATATAATGGATGATCGCGATTATAATTACTCCTATCGAGGTGTTCACCGATGGCTTTCATGTCCGCATTTAGATTATCGGTTTTCAGAAATAGACAGAACGAATCGGTATCGTGGAATAGTAGCTTAGCCGTTTCCCATTTCTTTTTTACCACATCATAAAAGAATTGATAATTATGTAACTTCGCGAAATCCAAAACGAAAGCACCAATAGCTACGGGTTTATCTAAGTTTACATGTTTCGAATACATTTCAAACGCTACGGCGTTTTCGTTTAATACATTGGTTGCTTTGATAAGTGGACTTGCGGCATATTTCTTACATAGTTTCTCACTATTGGCGATCTTTACAGAAGAGCGACCCCTACAAGATTCTAAGCATTTTCCATATATCGCATTATTCATGAGTTTAAAAAAGTCGCTTTCGAATCTATTCCCTGACTCGTGTCTTAGTCTTGTATTTAGAGCTATGTAAGATTTCATGAAAGGGGACGTAGCGAATGAGATCACCTTATGAATCGCTTTTATGACTACACCCTTTTTAACGAGATAGATAAGTAGAGGTTGTGATATGACATAGTTAGTCTTTGGTGTAAATGTTGCTGTAAGTCGTGGATCTTTGGTTAACTTTTCACCTGTCATATATAATAGGTTTTGTTGGTATTCACCTAACATATCTGTCGTGATAACTTCTTTATTCACAATAAGTGGAAAATCATAATGATCTTCGAGGGAAATAGGATATTCTAAATCGACCTCAATAAATGCGTTTCGTCCTTCTACTTCTTTAAGTGCCTCTGTGGTTTCTTCCCATCGATAGTCACCAATAGGTAAAGGTTGGCTGAGTGCAAAACCATATAAATTATTTGCGTCCAATAAAACTATATGATCGTCGGGATTCTCTACCTTTGCATATCGTGTGGGCATAGTAGCAAATCCACCCCGAATAGCTCTTTCAATAAATTCGTATTTGTCTACATCATCGATAAGTGCAATCTTTGCCTTTGTATGTTTTAACATAGCGTCCCATGATAGACCGGGAGCGCTAACGTAATGACATGGATCTAATCCATATTGAGAGAACGCCAATTTACGGAATTCTTCGAATTTAAACATAAGATCATCGACATTTGCACTTTGGAAATCCATAAAATGCGATGCATCGATGAATTTCCACATGCCCCATTGTAGCGATAGATACTGATCGAAATTTTTACTTAGAATTTCCACACGTTGTGTGTCGTCTTGTTGGGCAATCTTTCGGAATATCCCATGTCCGCATTCGTCCATTTGATCCACCACGATAGCTACTTTTGTTTGTTTAGAAATTCGCCTATGGAGGTTACAGTTTCGGCATGCTTTCCCGATATAATCGCCCGTTTGGTGACAGTGATCGCGAACCGAAACGTTTTCAGCTGTGAATCGTTGCAAGCAAATATAACAATGTTTTGTGGTTCTATATTCCGCCTTCTGATCTTCCGTAAGGGGATGCATGGGAATATTTCTAAATAGGGTTTGCACTACATGAGGTCTTATTTCTATGAGTTTTGCGAACAGCGAACCCAAAGGATCGGCTCCCTCAAAATGAAAAGCTACCACTTCTTCTCCTATTACCACTCTCAATGACACAGCTTTAATTTCACGTTTGGTTTTGTTTGCACTCACAGATACCGAATGATCTTCGATTTTAACGTAACAGATCACAGGAAGCCATACAGTCTTTCTTAGGTGTTTTAATCCAAATTCCATGTAAGTATCAGGTTTCGGACATTTTCCTTTACTTTCCCTCCAATCGATGCACCGATTAGCTTCTATGTGTAGGTCTAATTTCGCCTGAGATCGGAAACGTGATAGACAGGTTTCACAGTAATAAATGCGTCCATCACATGCTTTATCGAACGTGGTTTTAAGGAGGCGACTTAGAGACACAATAGCTACATAATGTCCTCTATTCTCCTCCGTATTTTCAATGAGTAAAAGGTTAATCTTATTCTTTCTACGTGGATTGCTCGACATATGTAACGGTTAAAACGACTCCTTTTCGTTATCAGCACCGTAGATATTAACCGATAAGTCAGGGTTCTGTTCTTCGAATCGATCGATAACATCAGCATCACATGCTACCGGAAATTCGATATTATTAAAGTTCAGTTCATTAAGCCATCGGCGATATTGAATGGGATCATAGCTTTTATGGCGGTTAATGTCCTTTCGGTGTAGACGAGCCAAAATAGCATATTTAAAACAATCTTGTCCGTCGATATTCTTAACGTTAACGGTTGCTTTCTTTCTTGCGATCCATTCGGGAGTAGCAAAATAGCAACCACCCACTGGTGCGTAAGACATGATAACAACCCTAAGGATCTCTAAGCGATCCAAACGGTAACTATCTACTTGTTTCATTTGCTCTTGCATTTCTTGTAGAGCTTTACGCAATTCCGTATTTATATTACGGGATCGTGTGATAACAAAGTAGTCACTGTAAATATATTTAGTAATAAAAATGCGTTCATTACTTACTTTTACAAACCGACAAACGAATGTAAGGCGGACTTTAACGGCTCTTAATTGTTCTAACTTCGTTCTAATTCACTGTGGAAGGTTAGTAGCGATGCGTTCCAAATAATCGATAGTATCCACAACTATTTGATTTCTTGCGCGGTAAGAATGCCATGAGTAAGCCTGATTCATTGCCTCTCCATCTTCTACTTCGGGTTCAATTGCTCCTAAGCGTTGTCCTTCGTCCATAAAGTCTTCCATTCTTTGCATGCGATCGTAGAGGTCATTAGCAATATCGGTAAGTTGTTGTAGTCGCGGCTTCCGATCTAAAATGGCGGCTTCTCTATCATATTCCGCTTCTGTGATTTCACCGGTAGTTAAAAGGGTTCCTAACAGTCCGATAATCTCATTTTTCTTTTCTTTGATAAGTCTATTAGTTTGGCGGGGCATCTTTGCTTTATAGGAACATTATTTTTTCGGAAATGAAACGCGTTTAAAAATGTAGAAACGTATTTAAAGACAACTCAAAAATTGACAGATGAGAAAACATTTTATGTGTAACACATACAGAGAAACAGAAATGACAACAGAAAAGAAAAATAGCTATCTCGAACAGTTAAAAGAGACTTTACGTAACCTATGTGGTTCTGATAACTTCCTAGATTAGGTTGAGTTGGGAAGTGAGTATAATATGATTCGTTTACGCTCTAAACTTGCACAATATAATCTTGACATTGAAAACCTTCCTCCAAAACATAATAAATGTGCCTGTTCTCATCACATAGAAGAGCAATGTTATATATTGCATGTCGAAAAGAAAATTATCGTTTTGGTTGGAAATCATTGTATAGAACGGTTCATGACAGAAGAACACAGAGGTGACTTATGCTATGAATGTGAGGAACGGCATTGGAACCGTAAAGAAAATTTTTGTAATCATTGTAGAAAACAAAAAGCAAAAGAAGAGAGGAAAAGGCAAAGAGAAGAGAAGAAACGGCAAGAAGAAGAAAACAGACGGCGAGAAGAAGAAAAAAAACGACAAAAAGAAGAACAAAAAAGAAAGCAAAGACAGGAAGAATGGGAACAGAGACAGAAAGAATGGGAACAACAACAGCTTATTAATCAGGCAAATGCGAGAAAGTTTGTAGTTTGGTGTGAAAACTTTGTTCCAAACATGGATAAAATGAGAAAACACGATATAGATAAATTCAGAGCTGAAAGGAAGCAATTCCTTGAATGGCTCGCTGAATACATGGAATGTCCACGTATTGAAATTCGCTTACATTTCAAAGTCGCATGGGAACGTAGAGATATTCCGAAACAATTAGATTGTTTATGGGATCGTGATACTAAATGTTCAGTGGCGTATACAATCGAACAAGTTGTTGAATTGTTAAAAAAACATTTTAAATTGGCAAGTATTCGAATTAGAATATGCAGCGATCGTTACATTGTGCAAGGTTAAAAAACTAATAAAATCTTTTTTATTTTGTGGTTTAATAGATTTTTGAGCATTTCTATTTCACTTTTGGACACATTTCGGATCATAAACGGTAACTCCACGAATGCGCACTTTAACGCCCTCAGGAAGTATAAGGTTAAGTTGGACGTTATTCGCTTTAATAACATGAGTGCGGCGTTTCTTTGTTTCCAATAACGGATTAGAACCGAATACCCTTTTTAAATATTCCGCTGTTGCTTCCATGGTAATTTCTTGTTTTATGTTTTGGTCTAATTCTTCATCGGTCATTTCGAACGCAAATTTACGGGTAGCCATTGATAACTTCGTATAGTCAAACAAATAAATGCTTAAATATCTTGTTCAATTTTTACAGATTATAGTAATAAAACACTACAAATTATATTAATAAGGATATTCACACTGAGAATTCACTTTTATAAAGGGGTCTTACTGAGAATGGTATGTGTAACAGGTGTAACAGGTTCATCCCAAACTTTCCCCTAGGAGGGGGGTCAGAGGTCAGAACTTTGGGATAGACCTGTTACACCTGTTACACGAGACTGAAAACCAAAAATCCACCTGTTACATTGTTAATTCTTACCATACACAGTAAGGTTATAAAAAATAGTAAGAAAGCAATCATTCAATTCATTTATATTTACGCTTCTACATCATCATCCACAAATTCGTTATGGTGAATTATGGCTTTAATACAGTAGTATCCACGAATAACCGCGCCCCTTTCGCGTTTCGACTCAGACTTAACATTAAATATCTCACGCATCCGTTTACCGATGCTTGTCGGTTCCGCCTTATCATCCACTTGTCTATACTTCTTCATGATAGAATCACTTGAAACAAAGTCGTCGCGGTTTCCTGTCTTTTCATAAGTATTTCTGATCCATTCACCGATCTTATCATTTTCAGCGAAATATTCCGATCCGTAATCGATAATAGATTGGGGCGGATTTTGCATAAGATCGGCAAGGTCTTGCGTTCTAAACATGTCCAAGAATATAGACATTTGAGCCATTTTATATTCGTCGTCATTAAGAAGATGCATTAGGGTAATATCGGCTTTCTTTTCACCTTCCTTAGGATTCGGCTTAAACACACTCTTGAATGTGCAATAGATGAGCCGACGTAATATAGCTTCATCAGCCTTGCTGAGAGAAAGGTTATCATTGGTGGATAGGAAGATTTGACACATCGGAATAAAGGCGACAGGATCCTTAAAGAGAGCGCGAACCTTCATTTCGTTTCCACCTGTGATTTCCTTAATCTTACTGATTTGCAACTTATCGCCATCTTCCGCTTCGTTACTGAATACGATTCGCTTCCCAAGAATTGCGGCAAGATCGGGCGTAGCATCTGATGAATTCTTTTTAGGCTTTGTCCAGTAGCTCATACTGATCGAGCCGTAGTAATCGCCGAATGTTTTCTTAGCCATTTCTTGCAGTAGCGATTTACCATTAGCACCTTTTCCAGACCAGAAATTGAATTTTTGGATATCAGTCCGACCTGTGAGAGCGAAAGCAAGCGCTCCGATAATATAGTTACGCTCATCGGGATCTTCGATAATATCAGCATAAATGGATTGAATCTTAGCGATTTTCTGACGGTCGGCAGCGATGAATTCATAGCCTACGGTCTTGCTAACCATATCATCGGGTTTTCCCTTACGGAAGGTCATAGTGTTAAGATCGAAAACACCATTAGTGAAACCGATAATGTTAGGCACTGTGTCCAATCTTTCGAAAAAGGTAGGACAACTAAACATAACGGTTAAGTCTGTCATAAGGGAAGTGCGGTAAGCAGTCTGTTTAAGATTCTTTGCGATACTGAGAGCCAGTTTAGCCTTTGCTTCTAAGGATTCACGGTTTTCTTCGTCTCTCATGGCTTTAATTCCAAGCTCAGCGGAACGGTTAAGGAATGCCGGGCAAACCTTGCAGCTCATAGCAAGATAAATACGCTTTGAGGTTTCGTCAGTCTCCCAAATACCGTAGTTAGTGTCAAGTTCGAACCATGTCTTATTTGAGTAGCGGTAATCATCTTTCAGGACTTCATAAGCTACTTTTGCGACATCATAATGAGTGCCATTAGATCCGATCGCCAGATCAATAAGAGCGGAAAGCTTAATATATTGTTCTGTTTTGGTTACGATGTTAATAAATAGTTTTTTGCATCGGGAACTGTAATTAGAAACCACGAATTTGTCCTTATCGTTTCCCTGTGCTTTCATCACATACCAATTGTTCTTATCATGTGTATTATTGCAGCAGGGGCATATTCCGCCTTTGTTCTGAGCAGTAAAGTTATAGCCATTTTCGGTTTGACTGATGATAGAAGGGAAATCAAAGCCAATTTCGATAAGTTTCTCATTGAGAGTGGTTAAGAATTCATTTCCTGTAATCTTTGCTTTGTCGATGTTAATAACAACATTGTGTTTATAGTTTTCGATCATCCAATTTTGGAAAGCTTCCGATGGCTCGATAAGCTCACATCCCGTAGCCCATGGCTCACGAATCCATGTTTTACCGGGAGAGGGGCAAACATTGATAACGCCAGCGGTTCCGGTAGAGCAAATTGTTTTAAAATCGATCTTTTCGTAGCCTTTGAAAGCTCCGGCTTTGTCGAATAGTTTCAGCTCATCGAACTTAGGAGGGCGTGCAAAGAACACATGGTAGCCCTTCTTAGTTTTTTCGATTGGAATAGCGGCGGTGAAATCGTCAGGAAAGAGTTCTTCAAACTTGTTAAAGTCTTCTTCCTGATCGAAATCAACACAGAGGATGTTTTTAGCGAGGATACCCCACGCGACATACTTGTTTGACTTAACCGCTTCTTCGTATCTCTTCCAATTCCATGTATCGTCCTTATGACCGAAAGCCGGAAGCTTTTCGACAGGATCGACGGGAATCAGAAGGTTTTTCGCCAGCTCATCGTTAGAGCGGAGCCAATTAGTGAGTTTCGTAAGCAGGGTTTTACTTTTAAAGTCCATCGTTGCGCGTTCTACTTTTATGAAAGATAAAAATTTTTCTTGTTAATCATTTTCTGGCGCCTAACCTTTAAATGCCCTACACTTTTTTTCTCGATCGGGAAACTGTAACGGGAAACTGTAACGGGAAACTGTAACGGGATTACCGATTATCATCGGTAAGCCGCTCGAAAAATAAGTAATGATGTTTCAGCGGCGATAGCGGCATTTCAGTATTTGCGGGGACGTCCACGCTTTGCACTATGGATACCTTCCAGTTCTTTGCGACGGTAATAGTTCTCCAAAGATTGCTTTTTTTTGAATTCACGGTATTCGGGGTCTTCCTCATACTTCTTTCGCAGTCTCAGCACTTCACGGATCCGATAATTTAACCCATCGGCACTCTTAGGATTAAGTTTAACCTTTGGTGGTGAGTTAACAATTTCATCGCTGTCACTTTCGAATTCGAATTCAATTACGCTAACATCATCGGCGATAGCAGCCATTCTTACTTTCAGCACAGAAAATATTTTATCAGTTTGTATTATCGCTGTTTCTTTAAATACTTTTAGGGTTGTCATTTTTTGGCGACCGGACAAGCTCTTGTCTACGTTTTTCTATCGCAGATTGAATGGCGTAAATCTGACGTTTCGCTAAAATAATATTATAGACTTCTTCGAGCATTTTCCGATACTTATTACAAATATTTTAATTACCGTGATAATCAAACGCTTGCCTTCGTAAATCATCGCTATTATCTACGGAAAACCGGCGACCCTGTTCCGGTGTAGGTGGTCGCGAACCAGTCGAAACATTTGAATTTCTTCGGGATCGTCTACCTTCTGTCTCATTATCTTCGTTGTCTGAAAAACCCACTTCTACGGTTGTATCACAGCACCCGCTGTGGCAATTGCTAACCACGTGGATATTAAACATCTCTATGATCTTTTGCAAAAAGTCCATGTCTCTATAAAGATATATAAATTTTAAAGCCAAACTCTCCGCTTGTATACTGTTGGTGCTACGGCTTTCTCTACTTCCGCTTTGGTAGCGCCAGGTTCTATGGTTCCCTTCTTCTTTGTGCTCATTTCATCTACCGCTTGCTCATCTATTTGTGTCTCTTTCTTCCGAATAAATTGAGTATCAGGAAGTCCCGTAATTCCCATGCGATAAACTTCTTTACGCAGCATTTCCTTTAATTTAGCGCGTTCTTTCTTTTCCATAACATACTGTTCTAGCGCACTTGACTTAGCTTCGAGATCACGTAATTTAGCGGTCATTGTGTCCCATTCAGCCTTTGGCATTCGGTGGACGTTTTGAGTCGGAGCGACTTTATAAGTTACTTCTCCCGCCATCGATTGTATAACCTTGTCCGATTCTTTCGAAACACCCTGACCTTTGCGGGCTAGTGCAAGATCTTGTAGACCAAGACCGCGATCATCAGCGGCACCGATAATACGACGCGCACCCTCACCGACCGCCTTCATCTTCGATGCATCCGGTGATACATTGAGTGTTTCACTTGTCGATGCTTGCGGCGCTTTGTCCGCCGGCGATTCCTCATAAGCGGCATTTAAGGGATCTTCTTCCGGTTGCGATGGTTTCACTTGATTAACTCCATCGAATTTCATAGGTGTAGTATTAAGTGACCCGTAACTTTCACCACCGGAATATGAAATAGCCCCAGCGGGGACACCTACTTTATGTTTTGGCGGCATTGTATCTTTAATTATATGGAAGATATTTTTAAAGTCCTCTCTTATATCGCATCAATTTATTCGTATGAATAGCGCTTTTAATCTCTTTTGGCGCTTCCTCCTTCTCAGGTGGTTTTAATTCGTCTTCTTTCTTTTTAGGTTTGCGATGGAACCGCGGAAACCCAAAGTTTTTAACGAGATCCGCTTTATCTACATAATACTTTACCGAATAATCAGCGGATGACCAAATGAGGAATTGGTAGGAGTGAACGTATTCCTCAAACATCTTATAAAAAGCGTCTTTATCCCTTATTATATTGTATTCTTCTTCTATTGCTTCGAGTTCTTTCCGATTAGCGGCGCTAAGAAACATTGCATAATCCGAATTAACGCGAATAGTGGAAGAAACCTTACGCAGTTTCTGTGTGATACAGATAATGGATATATTTGAGTGGCGACCACGCGAATACAGAGAACCAATAATTTTATCGCGGGTAAGGTCGACTAACTCATTATCTATAAGATCATCGAGAACTACACACAATTGGTTAACGGGTTCTCCTTTCTCTATTTTCTCTTGTCTTTCATCGAGAAGTTTAGCGATATAAGGAGCATCCCATTTACCGAGCTGTATAGTAGCTACATTATTCCAGAAATGATTAAATGCGGTTCCACTTACAACTAAAACGACATCTAACTTTTTTTGATCGTGTAACTGTTTTAACCAATATTTGACCGCTTCCGACTTACCGGTAGCCGATTTTCCGATTGCAAGGACGCGAAAAGGTGGTTTTATCATTTCGCCAGCATTAAATTCGGGGACATCATCCATGGTGTTGTAGATCTTCTTAATAAAGATAGATAAAAATAACGAAATATGACTAAATAATGGTAACAAACACATACATTCTTTATTAGAGATTGACTCGTCTCAATCCGTCACGATCACAAATTAACATAGTATGCATGAGAGCGCGCACGTTAACAGTAAGGCGCATGTTTTGTGGGACGTAGAGGGTTAGGAAACTTGATGAGGAGTTAGTTAGATCGACATAACCACTTTGGGCAATGTTACGAATTGCCTTCTCTCCGTCCAGACAGAAAGGCAGACCGGACAGGACATAGCGGTTAGCTTCCTTATCCATGTTAGAACACTTGAATGCATCGGCGATGAGTTCCGCACCTTTGAGGAGTGGGATAGGCTCCGTGGAATAAAGACGCTGTCCGTTAATCTCCACCGTGTATGTGATATCCTTCGAGTCCGCATATGTTTTAAGGACACTGTGGGAGCCGCTGTTATCCTGACCGGTTTTAAGGTAGTCACGAACCGAGAATAGAAGAGCGAAAGCAAGCCCCGACATTTGGCTAATGTTAATACGGTTGGGTTGGTTGTTGCCGTTGGCGGCAACATCGAAAGCATCGACGTAGCCGATGTCGATAGCCGGAATCGCAATACCAGTAGTCTTAACCTTCTCAATGACCGTAGCGAACAGCTCATCGGAAACATTGACGGCATGCATGTAAAGGCGTGGGTTGGTGATCATAATAGTATCCACGGGTGCAGATGATGGAATAGACAGACCGGTAATGGTTCCAGTTGTGATGTTTTGACCGACATTAGCAAGGGTTACATTAGTAGCGTCTCCGAGACCGTCATTAGCGGTTTGATCGGCAGCGGTTCCACCTACAACCGGAAGAGCGCGACCACCATAAGAAGTCTCAATGAATCCACCCTTAGCGGGGTCACGGAACCATGCGGTAACTACCATTTCGCCTGAGAGCGCGCCAAGTGGTAGGTAACTGTTTAACCACGGAACCGGGATTTCCACAAAGAATGACCCACCAAGTCGGTTAGTTCCGTGTTGTGGGATGCCGTGTAGGAAACCAGCCGAACGTTTCTTTTTCGCTAGCTGATCCTCCGAATAGTAAACCAGAGGGAAGTGAGCGAGGAAATCAGAAGGCACAGTGAAAAGGTAAGAGCCATACGAGATTTCGAGACGCTCTACAAGAGCGCCGACGGGGCGCACATAACCATTACGAACAAGATCAGTATCACCGATGAAACCCGCAATTTCGCTAAGATCAAAAGCGAGTTCCAGCTTACCGATAAAGTTGTAACGTGGAAGTTTGAAACTTACTCGTTGCGCAGCGTTGTTAGGGAAGGTTGTCGATGGGCTAACAGTAACGAGAACGGGTTTCGTCTTCGATTCCAGACCAAGCATAAGCGAGTTATCGAGGAAGAACGCCTTCGCCTCTTCGGGGGTGGTTAGCGCCTCTTTGAGGGAAAGACGTTGGAGGGTTGTCGTGACGTCCATGTTTTCTCTTTTACAATAATAAAATATAAAAATTCTGTGAATGATCCTTAATTATCCAAAATTGCAAATCACCGGATAATTCGGATGCGTTTCCGCCATCCGCATTTTGAAATACTCATAAATAGGATCACCGGCGGGCTCATTTCCATATCGGATCTCGAAAGTTAAATGCACAGGTTGCCCTTCGAAATCAATTAATTCGTTTTGAGCATTCACAATTTCTACGGACAATTGAGAAATAGAGAATGATTTACCATAATATTTATATAACGGGTTTGCTTCTGTTGAGTTATAAACAACGTGTTCCGCAAAGTCTTTATCTTGCACTACGAGTTTATGGAAATATCCAGATAAAAGACCATCGGAACACTGAACGAGGTCACCCAGTTCTTTTACTCTCACGAATAATACATTATCTTTGCAACTCTCAGTAGGGAATGTAGAGATGATACCATGAACATTAGCACCGGTAAAAACTGAATCATATTCAGTTGAGTAAATGTTAGATTTGATGAAACGGTTACCGGCTCTTCCGGCATCGAGACCAAGCATACGACCGTGTCGGTTTGACTTTTCAGCCATCGAACTAGAAGGATCCTTAGCAGTCGTGAATGCTATGTAAAATTCATGTGGAGCATAGAATATTACGCGTTTATTTTCGGTTTCCCATTTACACCTAATTTGAGGATCGGGTGTAGCCCCAGCAAAACGAGTATTTATACGGTTAACCAGTTCCTGATGCGTATTAATTACTGTGCTTCCGATATTTTGACCGGGACGAATCGAGCGCCAAACATCGAAACCGGAGCGGGTGCATTGGTAGAGTTGATAGCTGAATTAGCGATACTAAAATTAATAGTGAAAGAATCATTAACTGTGACATCTCCGGGACACTTTCACCGCTGATAAGAGGAATGGAGTTATAGAATTCCGCCGAAACAAGTCGGACAGCTCTTACATTCTCATACATCTTTGGTAATTCAGCGATAAACTTAGACGTCGGCGCATCGAGATTAGGAGCCTGTCTAAATGATGAAACTTCGACATATTCGACCGGCATGTTTCTTTAATGTATATTCATATAATAAAATGATTCGTCTTATCAATGTCGATAGTAGAGATCGACAACAAGGACAAAAAGAAAACTCTTATAGGGTTGCACTCACAAGACCAATAACCAAACCGCGGCAATGTCGCGTTTTGTATGCTGAGATTCCGAACAGTATCTATAATTCAATAGGAACCGATTTTATAACTATACGATACAATATTGATGGTGTTTATCTTAATCAGCAAGTATACCCATTACCGAGTGGTTACATAAACCAAGGACACTTTGGTGTGACACAGCCGTATAATTACGGTTTGAATTACGCCGTTACTGACAATATATTATTTAAGATCTACTACAATCCGACGACATACAAGTTAGAGTTTTATAGTAATTATGCTTTTGAACTCATCGCAGGAAACAATAGGATAGCTAAGTTATTGGGTCTCAGTGCAACAACATTATTAGGAAGCGCAGCACAGATAATAGATAATAATAGGTCTTTATATGCTCCCGAAAATATCTTATTTTATGCGGGGACTCCGATAACACCAGATCACCCACAGTGGGGATAACATTCGAGGGAGCGGAGTTAGTAGCGGCGCCGATGGCTTTTAAAGCGGTTAGTCCAAAGATGGCGGACATGAACGCTGAACAATACATTTATATGCACATTAAAGAAATTGCCACATTTGCGGCAAACCATAATATAGTCCCACGATCGCAACCACAGAACCAAGGCGCAATTTTGCGTTTACAATTAAGTCAGGACATCGGGAAGTATATCTACCATAGCGGAGAGCATGGCGAATACATAAAAATAAACGATCGAAATTTGGTGATTAATGAGTTAACGGTAGAGTTTCGTGATTATTATGGTGATGTTGTAGATATGAACGGTATCGATAATTCGTTCCAATTGGAATTTTTAGCGTTAGGTATTGATTAATCTTCTTCATCATCGGTGAATGGATCATGATCACCGAATATATCCACAAGAATTTTATTATTATCATTTTGCTCGGCTATATACCATCCTGTTTCTTTTGTCCAAATTGCACCATGTTTATGTAGCAATTTACGGAGACTTGCACGGCTTCTGATGACTAAACCGAATTCTTCGAATTTATCATGAACACGTGAAAGATCACGTTTAGGCACATTAAGATAAACACGACGGTCTAACTTTTCTCTTTCCAGCCGATGTGCGATATAATCTATTTCATGCCTTACACGAACCAGAAGAAAACATAATTCGTTTTGAACCTCAATTTCATCATTGAAAACATCCGTTAAGTCTAAGATTTTTCTATAATTATCAATGGTTACCCTCTCATCCCCTTCTATTTCGTCTTCATACATCCGAAAAAACCGATTATCATAGGTATGAACATATACATCATTGGTATTTGACGGATAGTAACCAATAGAGGAGATATGAGTAAGTTTAAGGTCATCACCGAATCCATGCCGTCCTATTTCAATCGCACGTATAACTGTAAGCATTTCGTTAAGATGAAACTTATTTATTTTAAGAATTTCTGAAAAAGCAGGATTTCCTTCTATCGGAATATTAAAAGCGCGATTTCTATTATAATTTTCAAAGATAGCAGGTATATCAGCCACGCGATCCATCATTACTTATCTCTTACACAGAAAATATTTTTCTTTCTTACCCCTCTATATCGCAACTTCCTTAAATCAATTTGTGTTGCTCACGGGGCTTTCATTTTTCGCACGATATACAGTGAGATTTTCGTGTTTACTGTCAATAAAATCAGGCTACCTGAGTGTTAAACGTCAAGGTTTTCGCAAAATGTGAAAGAATTAACAATAAATCAGACAGTAAAACAGTTTACTGTAAGTGTTAATTGATGAAAAACAAAACAATTTTTGTAAATTATACAATAAACTAAAACTACTGTTTAGTTTAAAGATCTTTTCTTGTTTCATAACGAAAGACATGTAATATATCATGTTTAATAGAAGAGAGGATAGTAGGTATCTTTGGTGGATCACCGCAAACGGAGAGACATAAGCTATCGAGATTTCCGACACGGTAATAAGTGGTAAAAGAAGATGTAACAGGTTAATTTATAGTATTTCAGTGTGGTGTAACAGGTGTAACAGGTTCTCCCCAAAGTTCCAAGCCGCCGACCTCCTCCTAGGGGAAAGTTTGGGATGAACCTGTTACACCTGTTACACATACCATTTTCAGTAAGAACCCATTAAAATAACATAATCTCAGTCTTAAAATAACATAATATACCATAAGTAATACTACGTTATCTTTATTGTATTATACGCTCCGCCTCCCACACAGCACATTGTAGTTGTTTACGTTGTAACGGGTGTAACAGGTCAATCCCAAAGTTCCAAACCGCCGACCTCCTCCTAGGGGAAAGTTTGGGATGAACCTGTTACACCTGTTACACATAGAAAATACCATTATAATAACATAAGATCTATAAAGAATAATATGTTATCCTTATTATATTACACGTCCCGCGCTCCATACAGCACCTTGTAGCTGTTTACATCGCGCCATATCCGCTCCATATACGCTACACATTTAATCCAAAAGAACATTTTATTATTTTTCGTTGGAATTCCATTATAATTTCATACATATTTCTTGTATAATTAAAAACATATTTTTCATTAAATGCAAACACATATTATTTCCATATCATTATACACGATAATGCGTAATATCACACATAGAGAAAGCCCGCGTTTTATCATGAGGCGTGATATAATTTATCTAAGTTTAAATTCCACCTCAAATACAAGTGATTACGAGAGATACAGGTAAAATACATCGGAGATACGAATAAAATAAATTTCAGTAAGAGAAACGTTAGTATTATATATGAAATACGCACATAAAAGACAAGAATAAAGGATAAAATACACATAAATTATCGTAAAATATGCAAGAAATATAGGTAAAATATAAACAAAATATAATTAAACTTAGCCGAGGGATAAAACGCGGGCTTTCTCTATGTGTCTCGAGGCAGAATTATTAATTCTGCCTCGACACCGACGCGATTGCCGCTAATGACTCAGCTACCCTAACCCCCACAAACCTCTCTAGATCCATTTTTAGCGTCCTGGCTCCGCTAAGACGACCGCTCGCCCGTGGGCGTCGCACGAAAATCGAATTTCCCTCTGGATCAATTCCGGTACTTAACCTCCGACAAATGCAGTCCGGGTCAGAAGGTGGGACCCGGTCCCGCCCGGTCCCGCGACGAAATCGCGCCAGGGACGCCCCAGAACGATACAGAATGACGCGCGAGGGCGAGCGCTTCGCCGCAAACTCGATTTCGGGCGCCGTCGACGCTCCAGTGCGAAGAGTCGGCCGAAAATTTGATCCGGCCGGTTCCGGCCGGTCCCGCGACGCGCGCAATCGATGCGTACGGGCGCGCATAGACATAGCAGGGCCTGCGCACCCCCGAAATCCGCTTTTCGGAGCCGGAAGAGCGCAGGAAGGCTCCCGACGGCAAAAATTCGATCCTAGACAGGCCCGGACATCTCTCTTTTTGCGCGCCCACGCCGCGGCGCATGCGCGGAACGATAGCATAAGCATTTAAGATGTAGACAAAGCATTCCGCACGCTTTACAGATGCGCCGGCCGCGGGCCGCGGGGACCCAGCCGACCCCGAAAATTCGATCCTTCACGGACCTGCACGTCTTTCCGCGCGCCCTCGCCTCGCCTCCGCAGCCCCGCACATCGATGCTATATGCATTCAAGGTTCTGTTTAAGCGATTCGCAAGCTCTGTGCATGCGTCTGGCCGTGAGAATCTCGCCCCTTCCGGGCCTCCCTCTCAACAATATTATATAATTCATCTCCTCTCAACTTGCTCCGGCCTCCCTTTATTTCCTCAGTACATTAATATTCCTCTAGTTATATTCCTCTAGCCGGCCAGCGGTAGCTGGACTGGCCGTCAGCCAGCCCGGCGGCCAGCTTCCAGCCAAAAAGCTGTTCGCGATCGGCCAGCTGCAGGCCGCTGGCCAGTGCCCTATAGGCCTACTGTGACAGCCGCGAGGGCGTCCGCGAGGCTTCGCCGTACTTAGTGCTCCGCAGGAGCACGGATCTTGTCGATTAATCGAGTTTATCGATATAATATCGATTAAATTAATTGAAAATGCATATAAAAATATGAAAATTCATGTGAAAATTCAAATAAATTAATCGATTTTATTGATATAACATCGAATCACACATATGAATATTCATATTTTAATCCTGAGGCGGAACGCCGAGGGATTAAAATATGAATATTCATATGTGTCGCGTGCGTCGGTGCACGTGCTGCGGTGCAAAAGTAGTCCAGGCGGCACGGGTACCGTGCGGCGTACGCGGCGCACTGCGAGGAAGTGGAAATCCAGAGGAGATCGAGCAAGACAGCTAGGGAGAATTTTTAAGAAATTCCGTGCGGCGTACGCGGCGCAGTGCGAGGAAGTGGAAATCTAGAGGAGATCGAGCAAGACAGCTAGGGAGAAGTGGTTCCATGCAGAACCGCGCAACGAATTTCGAAGAGCAAGGCGTACGCGACGCACTGCGAGGAAGCCGAAATCTAGAGGAGACAGCTAGGGAGAACTGGTTCCATGCAGAACCGCGCAAGGAATTCGAAGACCGGAATGAGAAAGAAGTTGGTTTCCAGGCGTCAAGGCGAGGAAAACTGGTCTTCGCCCTCGAAAACCCCTTTTTGCATGGACGGCCGCAGCGACAAACACGTGTCGCTGCAACCGAATTTCGGCACATTTTTGTTGCAAACTGGACCTCGAAAACGGCCTCATAGAAGAAATTTTGGCTGAAGCGAGGGAACGGGAAGCAAGGGGGGAAGACCTTCGGTCTTCTTTCCCCCCTTGCAATATGTATGATTATTTGCAATTGCGGCGGTATCGGTGATACTAAAAACAACACGGCTCGCGATATATGCATATACTTATCAATTACGCTCTGTGACTGCAAAATGAAGCTGAAGGATCGCGATCGCGCCATCGGTCATGCATGTGCCACGGTGATCAGCTCGCCATCTGAAGCAGCCCTTATGATCAGCATTGTAAATTAGCTATATATATTTTGTATGATCCCATATATATAGATCTGCATATATTTATGCATATGTTTAATTCAGATATCGCGCAGCACCATGAGCTGCGCATGCGCATGCATATGCAGCTGCAGCTGCCGCTGTACGTATACGCGTACGCGTGCGCATGCATGTACGATTCCGCCGGGCCGGGATCCGCACCTTAAAGCCGACAGACATCCGAGCAGCGTTCAGCACAGCAAACCGCCGTAGTGCGGAGCTTTGGTCTTTGGGGCTCGAGCTCGCGCTGCGTTCGCTATCCGCGCCGGACCCGGTCCCGGATCCCGCAACAACGGACACCGCCTCGGCAAACTTGGATCCCGTGGATCCCCGCCGGCGCGCCGGCTCTTTCGATTCGTACGCGTTGCTGCGGCTCGCCACACGCGCGATATCAATGCTGCCCTCTGAGAGCCGACGGAAGCGGATGGCTGCTGGCGAGAGACGGTCTTCCCGACCGTGCTCCACGGAACTCTCCATGGCCACCTCGGTTCTGTTGGAATACGAGTCGGAGCGCAGCGACGTCGACGACGTCGGCGTCGGCGTCGACGCTAGCGCTGTCGAAGAGGCCGGGCGTTGGCGGTTGCAATTGAACTTGATTGCTGATTGTAGCCGGCGCATTCTTGCCCTCAGGGCCTGAAGCTTGAGTTCGAGGGCGGCTGGGGCGAATCTGAGGCGCTTACTGCCGTCATTATACGCTGCTGCATCGATTTCGGGATGCAACAGCCGATCCGAACGTCTGCGCGCGAGAAGATCAAATTCGCCATGATGAGAGAAGATCGATCATCGGATCAAATTCGCAAACCGCTCCAGTGAAGCATGACGCGAACGGAGCAACGCGGCGGCTGGACCGTTGTGGCTTGTAATATGCTTTTCAAAAATTCGTCCGCCCTGCGAATTGGATTCGAATTTCACGGTCAGCTGCCATGAATGCTCCGTTGTTGAAGTTAACGTTGGCAGCGGCAGCCGCCCCGGCCCGCTGCCACACATGTGCATGCATATTTATGGGAGAGGTCAGCGTGTACGCACTGCTCGGGCCGCGACTGGCCGTGCTCAGACGTCCACCTGTCAGCGAGGGTCTGACATTTAAACGGAATGTGAGCCCGTGCGCTCGTCGGAGCCTTTAAATGAATATTAATTTGACGTACGTGCATCATGGTCTCAAAGCGAGACCTCGTCACTGAGAGGCCGTGCTGGGAATCCGCGACAAAATCCTTGCGAGCTTTCTCGTGTGCTTCCTGTTCGCTGAACTGCGTTCTTAGAGCCCTGCGCCGTGACCGGGCCCGGAGTGCCGGCGTATCATCATCATGATCAGTTTCGATCATCGGATTGCGGGAGCGGAATCGAACAGATCTAGATATGCAGCGACTCGCCTGAACATGCAGGTGTGGAAATTCGTGTATTTGTCGAAATTGAGAACGTTCGTGCAATCGGTGACGGCGCGCCACATCTGCAGTCGACGTCGATCGCGGCGTCATGATCAAAAAGAGGGAAAAATAATTATCGTCGACAATGCAATGAACGGATAAATTTCGCACCTCCTCAGTTGTGACCGCAATAGAGTATTTGGCGGCTTCCACGCCCGCGTACGCGTTCGAAGGTAATCCAAGCTGGATTGATCCGATTCCGTAATTGCAAGGAAACCCATGGCCGCTGCCACCCGCGGCCGCATGCGCAGCTGTCGCTTCCGTTTCGCTTCCGAGCTCGAGATTGCCATCGCTTTTCAGACTTGACGCCGCGGGAGCGGGCGATGCATCGATGGTCATGATCACAGGCATAGGACCTGCAGCTGCAGCTGCAGCCGACGTCGACTGCGCGTGCGCGCATGAGAACAGTCCGCGGCCGACGCCGCGGAAGAGGCTGAGGATTCGCATGGAGCTGCCGCTCGCGCTTCGTGTACCGCGTTGCGCGTGAACATGCTGCAGCTGCAGCTGCTGGCCATTTGAATGCGCAGATGCGTGTGTCGCCATGCGCGGAGTGAGAATTCGAAGCGAGAAATATAGTGAGCTCAGCGTCTCGAGTCTAATTTGCCAAAAGTTGGAATGCGACATATGCATACGCGTACGTATACGCGTACGGTTTACAAGACTGATGACCGACTACCGAATATCGAAATCCGATGCTCCTGATTTACCTCAGACCCTGATCATGACTCATCAGTGAGGGCCTACCGGTATACGCAAAGGCTACCGACTCGGCGATCGCGACGGCTATAGCTACCGTACTACGGTAGTACGGGCTACCGTAGAACACTTAAGTAATGCGCGCACTTAATTAATGCGCCCCCTAATTAATGCGTTTTCCGCAGGCAAAACGCATTAATTCGGGGGCGCATTAATATTGAAACGCTAAGAAAACTGCGGTATGTACCCCCCGGCCTAACGCAGGCAGAAAGCTCCAAAAGTTAGGACCAAAACGCATTAATTTGGGGGCGCATTATTAGCCATACGAGGGGTCCGGGTCCAAAAACGCATTAACTTTAGTAATATCGAGCGCATTAATTAAGTGTTTTACGGTACCGTGCACGTGATACTCGCGCGGTCGACGTCGTCAACGTCGACTCCAGGGCCGGGCCGGGGGCCCAGGCCACAGATCTAGCCTCAGCCGGGCCTATAGGCTATTATAGCCTATAGCTAGCTATATATATAGCTATAGCGCTAGTAGAATCGCGACCGTTGGTCCGGACTCCGGCGTCGGACGCTCAGCGGCCGGCTTTCGAATTCCGCAGCAGAATTGCTGCAGAAATTTGAGTCTGGCTATTGCCATATATCACATATAGTATACAGGCCCGGAGCTCGAGCCTCGGAGGATGCCCGTGAGTCGTGACCGGTCACATGATCGGACCATCGGCCATGAATACTGTAACTGAGTCTACTATACTGTCAATGTACAATGTTAGGCGGGTATTTAGTTAGACGTTTGCCCACCCATCGCGATAGACGTGGACAAAGTTAGACGAGATGCGCTGGCCGCTCAATACAGGCAGCACTATGAAGTACCCCCTTTAGACACTAGACGGGGATTAAGTTAGACGAATGGGTTACCTCGGATACCTATGCAACTTGCAATTTAAGTGCAACTTGCAAGTTGCAACTTGCAACTTACTGGGAGTAAGCTTGCCAAATTGCAAGTTAACGTTTGCAACTCAGTGACTTAAGCTTGCAATCATTGAATTGGCAATTGCAAGTTCAACGGCTGCAAAAAAAAAGCAACTTGCAAGCTGCAACGGCCCGGCTGCAAGTTAAGCCTGCAAGTTAAGCCTGCAAGAAGGCTGGAAGCTGGCGGCCAGCCCCGGCCCCCGGGCCGCTGGCTGGGCTTCGGCGGCTTGGGCTTAGGGCACTGGCCGGCGGCCAGGCCGACCAGCTGGCCGGCAGGTTTAAGGCTTTTGGGCTGGCCCAGCCTCCCGATTCGTCGGCCAGCCGGGTCAGCACTTTTCGGCATTAAGGGGCGGCCAGCTGGCCGGTGACACTGGCTGGGGCGCAGGCTTGAGGCTAGGGGTGGGGCTTGAGGGTGAGACTTGATAACATCAACAGCGCTTGTTATTAACGGGTGTTATAAACCAGTTAGAAATGCGGGTTTAATTTATGTCACGGCTTTCATTAAACAAGGGCGGGCTTTAAGGCTGGCCGGCTGGCCAGCCTGGCCGACCCGGTGTGTGACCAAGCCCCGGAGTCCTAGCTAGAGGCTGGCGCCGGCCGCCAGCTGGCCGGCCAAGTTTTGGCTGGAGGCTGGCGGCCAGCCCCGGGCCAGCGGCCGAGCTTCGGCGGCTTGGGCTGGGCCGCCGGCCAATGCAAGACCTCCCCGGCCAGTGCCCTACTTGGGCTGGCCCGCTGGCCGAAGGGAGGGCAGACTGGCCAGTGCCCTACCTGCAACTTCCAGGCTGCAAGAAAAAAAAACGCTTAAAACGCTTCCAGGCTACCTGAAAGGTTAACGCTTAAAAAAAGCAAGTTGCAACTTGCAACTTGCTTTTTTTAAGCGTTAACCTTGCAAAAAACTTCCAATGAGGCGACGCGGCGCCGGCGGCGGCGCCGGCGGGGCCGGGCGGGCCCGGGCGGGCCGGGCCCCGCGGGGCCACCGGGGCCAATGGCATTCAATGATTGTGCAATTGGCCCTTCAGCTGCAGGATTGATATCGATATATCCTGTAAAGCAGGAGATATTCAAGAGGTCAACGTTGGATATTAAGTATTATTAACAGTACTTTTTTTTTGAGAGACTACGGTGGGGCGAACCCCCCACGTAGGTAGTGATATTAAGGACAACAAAGCAATTACAAATCAAAGATACAGTAAAGTAACACAAAATACAGAATCAAGAGGGATCACGAGAAGGGACACGATCAGATCTAGAAGAACGCAAAAGATAAGGAGATCTAGAACGAGCATGCGCACGAGGAGAAGGAGTAGAAGAGCTCAAGGACGTCGACGTCGACGCAGAAGTACTAGGTAGAACGGCTTTTTTGAGCTCTTTTAAAAAAATTTACTCCTTCTCCTGCGGGCAGCGGGCTGCGGCGCACGCGGTTCTGCGGTATAAGCTCGATGTCGGCGGCGTGCTGAGCGCAGCAAGAGAGCACGGCGCGCGGTCCGGACGGCCGGGCGTGCTCGGCTGCTGCGATCAGCGGCGCAGCTAGGCAGCGGCGCAAGCGGTTTTGCGGTGCAAGCTCATGATCAAGCACGAGTGCCGGGCAGCGTGCTCGGCTGCGGGCAGCGGCGCGTGCTCGGTAGGCGGTGGTGCGGTGCAAGCTCGATGTAGTGAAGGGTAGTCCAGCCTGGCAGGCCCTAGGCGGCACGGGTACCGTGCGGCGTATACGGCGCAGTGCGAGGAAGCGGAAATCTAGAGGAGACAGCTAGAGAGAAGTGGTTCCATGCAGAACCGCGCAAGGATCGATCGAAGAGCCCGGCCCGGATCCGGATCCGGAGTGAGAGAGAAGTTGGTCACGGGTTTTCGGACCGTTTCAAGTTTTCTCCTCGAAAACCACTTTTCGCGAGTTCGAGAGAGCTCTCGCGAGCTCGACTTTGACGTTCGAGAGAGCTCTCGCGAGCTCGACTTTTGACGTACGATCGTGTCCCTTCTTGTGTTCCCTCTTGCTTATTTGCTTTAATTTGCGATTATCTGCTATATCGATCGCGATTCGCGATCTGAATATACGAAGTAAAAATACTGCACGTGCACATGTACAGCCTGTACAGAGGGCAAACAAACATGTCCTTGAAGCGGCGGCGCGAGGCAGCGCTAGCGTCGACGTTGCATCGGACGTTCGAATTCGGCTCCTAGCTGGGGGCCTGTGGCTTGCAAGTTGCAATTGCAATTGCGGCGCACGGGTCGGGCGCGCGTCCGGCGCGAGACGGAAAGACGGAAAGAGACGTTCGGGCCGGGGTGCGATGTCCCCACAACGGAGGGGGCCGGGGGCTATCGCGTGCGTGCGGGAGGCCCTCCCGGCGATCGTTTGAGGGCCGACCGCAGGCCGACCGCGGCTGCAGGCCACGGGCTGGGGACGGGCGGGCCGGGGCTGACGGCCACGGGCCCGGCCGGGCCGGGAGCCGCGGGGCTGACTTCAGACTGGCTCAGTGGGCCTCGCATCACATCCCCACGCCGCCCTCCTCCTCCCCCTCGCCCTCGCTGCCGCTCCGGTCCCGCGCCCCTCCCCCGGCCGCGGGTCCCCTCCCCTCCCCGGGTACGCGGATCGCGTCCCGGAACATCGACTCCAGCCCCGCCTCCGTGAAGAGGGGTACGAGGCCGAAGAGCCCGTCGCTGGTCACCTGAGGAAGAATAATAGTCAGACGCGAAGAAAGCTCGGATCGGAAAGAAGAGCTCGAGCGGGCGCCGACCTCCTTCATCCCGCGGAAGCGCCTGCCCCGCGCGAGGGCGGCCTTCGGAGATTCCCCCTCCTGGATTCGAACCGGCTCCCGCACGTCCCCTACCACGCTCATCTTCTGCCACGGCAGGTTCTGCGCATGCAGAATTCAGGCGACGTCAGAGGCTTCGCGATCGAATTCGAGCCCCGACGTCGACAAATAAAGGGCCCTGCGGGGATTCGAACCCGGAGCTTGGCGACATAGTCGCGGACGTCCCCCGGGTCGCCCTCCGCGTAGACGAGGCCGGGCTTGCCCGGCCTGGACACCCCTGCGCGGGCGGGCGGGCGGACCCAGGCGTCAGCCGAGGCCGGGGCCGCCGGGCCTGGGGCGGGGCCGCGGGGTCTAGCTATAGAAGAGCAAGCTGGGGTCTGCAGCTGGGACTCTAGATCGAACTTAAAACCCAGCTGCCTTTTTCATGCAATTGTAATCTTATCGCTGGGCCGGCTCGAGCTCGCACCGGTGACGCCGAGGTCGCCGGCCCACTCGAGGATGAAGCGGCGCTTCTCCGTCGAGTAGATGTGGTGGAACCGGACGAGGCAGCGCCCCAACTGGACCTGATCGCCGAAGGCGTCGGGCACAAATCACAGCGGCAGGCGGAGGCGCCGAGAGGCGCGCCTTGGTCGGGGCGGGGGCGGGGGACGGGGGCGGCGGGCGCGGGGCGCCGGGGGCGGCGAGGAACCGGCCCCCGTTCTCCGCGAGCCACCCGATGAGCTGAAAGAGGCACTCGCCCTCGCCTGCGCGGGTTCGACTCAGTGGAGGGCGATTCGAGGGCCGCCGGCGCCGCGCGCGGACCGACGAGGGAGTCGAGCTGAGCATGGAGGGCGTCCAGGGCGCGCCGCTCGCCGTCGCGCCCGAAGCGGGGGCACGAGAGCGACAGCACGGGCCGCGAGGCGCCGTCCGCGGGGTACGCCGAGGGCAGCGAGACCCCGAGACGCGCCTCCGCCTCCGGGGCGCCTGCGGGGCGCGAGGGGCCGTCGCGGTCAATCGCACGCGCCGCGGCGCACGCAACAGGCTGCGCACCGGCCTCGCCCTCTATGCGGACGCGCACGGTGAACTCGAACTGCGGCACGCTGGCGGCGAGCGCCTCGTCGCCGCTCGCCGAAGCGAGCGCGATCATTTCCTGCCCGGCGGCCAGGCCCGTGCGCGTCGGGCGCAATCGAAAAGAGCCTTTGGGTCGCGCCGCGCACCTTGCAAGCATCGAAACCCGCGCCCGGCTCGAACGCTTCGCTGTGGAAGCTCTGCAGCGCCTCGAGCTCGGCCGCCTGGCGCGCGCGCGCCTCGAGGGTCATCCGAGGGCCGATCAGGAGCGCGCTGCGCCGTGAGCCGGCTGGGCTTGAAGCTCGTTGGGCCGCGCGCGCTCGGCAAGAGAGCCGGCGAGCCGCGCGGCCGTCGATGCGAGACAAGCGGTGCCGCAGGCCCGCAGCCTTCGATGAGAGGTAAGCGGTGCGGCGCCGGTGCCGCGGCCGGCTGGATCGGTTGAGCAACTCAGAGCAACTTCTGAGCAAGGCGAGCTGGGGTACACGCGAATCCGACACTCGGCATCGATGGCGAGCTTCGATGTGGACGTGTACAGGCAGGCGTTGCAGGTGCGCGCCGCCTGGAGCTGGCCCCCGGCCGCGCCCCGCGCTCGCTTCGCTGAGCGGCGCCGGCGCAGAACGTGTTCAGGCTGCGGAGCGATCCCTATTCGCTCTTCAACCTCCGAGAAGATAGCACGACACGGGAGCTCAAGGACGCGTACAACAGGGTGCGCCTGCAGCTGACGCCCGGGCGGCAATGAGTGTGAGCCGCCCGAGGTGCGCTGAGCGACTGGACGAGCTCGCAGCTCGCGCTCGTGACGCATCCAGACAAGAATCTGGAGCCTGGTGCGAACGAGGCCTTCGCGGGTGAGCCCGAGCCGCCCCCCCGCCGCAAGGCGATCGCTCCCGCGCGCTGGAGGCGAGCCCGGCGCCGACGCACGCCGCCCGCGCGCCTCAGTCGTCAAGGAGCTGTACGCGAGGCTACGGAAGGAGTACGCGTTGCGCAAGGGAGCCCGCCCGGAGCCATCCGAGCGGAGCGATAAATGGTGCGCCGCCCGCGCGCCGCGGGCGCCCTTGGCTCACGCCCCGCCGCTCGTCTCGACCGAGCAGGTGGGAAATGCACTCATGTGAGCCGCCCCCGACCGTCCCGCCGCCCCCTCCCCACGCCTGAGTCCCTCGCGCCCTCGATCCGCAGGGTACCAGGGCCTGTGTGAGCGCCCCCGGTCTCAAGAGCGCGCCGCGGGTTTGAGTCTTTCACCGCAGCGAAGCAGGCGGACTGGAAGGAGTGCGGGAGCTCGTCTGGTTCGAATCCGAGCGAGGACGAATCGCTGGAGGGGGGTCCGCAGCGCAGGCGGAAGCGGAGGAGGCGTGGGGGTACCGGATCGGACTCCGAGCCGGGTAGCGACCCCGAGGAGGAAGCCGCGAACGAGGACGAGCAGAGCGAACGAAGGGGCGGCGGTGCCGGGCGGTCCGGCGCGCACCCGTACCCCCCGCCGGACCTGGGATCCGCCCCCCTGACGGAGGGCTGCAGCTCCGCGAGGCGAATCGGCTTCCAAGGCATCGGCGTCGCCATCCCAGCGCACCCCGCCCAAAGGCGCGCCGGCGCTTTCCTTTTCCGCCAATCTCTTCCCCCCCCCTCGTCACGCTCGGCGCAGGGGACCCCAGGATTCCCGTACCCCTGCAGCCGGAGCTCGCGGATCAGGGCCCGGGGTACCTCTCCATCTGCTGGGGCCTTCCGGGGGGTACGCGGGAGCCGTCCCGGTGGCTCTACGCCGTCTTCGGTAAGGCTTACCGCCCTCTTTTTTGCGAGATTTACAACTGAGCGACGGGTACCCCCCGCGAAGTGAACGGGCGGATGGCGGTGGACAAGGGGCCTACAGCCGCGTGCGTCCTGAGAGGCCTCGTACCCGGCGCCACGGTCCGCCCCACTCCCCCCGCTCGAGCCTCGAAGCTCATCTGACTTCAACGTTTCCTGTACCCGCACCAGTACCGGTTCGAGGTGGCCTGCGTGGACGGCAAGGGACTGCTTCCCCCCCTCCCCGGGACGCGCTCACCCCCTCTGATTGCCGGCGTACCCTCCGGGCCGCCCTCTGTGCCGACGGCCGTGCGGGTCGAACTCCGCTCCAGGCGAGCCGAGCGGCAGACGTACCCCCTCGCGTCTTTATTTAAGCGAACCCCCGCAGAAATTCGCTCAAGATCCTCTGGAATATCTCCCCGAACGCCCAGGTGAGTTTTTCGCGCGCCCATTAAAAGACCGTTTGAAGCTGTACCCCCGAGCGTCCTCCGCTGAGCTGTACCCGCAGCCGGTGACGCTGTACGAGGTCCGAATCGACGGGGTCGTCTTCCGCTCCAGGGTACGCGTTTCGCATCTTCTTGTCTTCTTCCCTGTACCCCCCGGGCTCAGCTGAGCGGCCCGTGCACGCAGGACCCGGCGGGCCCGGGATTCACCGCCCTGGGGCTCGAAGCGGGGACTGACTACGAGGTCGAGGCGCGCGCTCATCCCGCCCCGATCGAATTTGAAACCAGTTTTGAATCCAAGCGGGGGTACAGGTGCGGGCGACGAACGCGAGCGGGGCGTCGCAGTGGAGCAAGCCCGTGACGCTGCGGACCCTCGACCCGTCGGATTCCTGCTCCCAGTGATATCGATCATGATTCAGTGATCTGCCCCGTCGTTTCCCCCCTCTCAGTTCCGCTTCATCGCCGCCCTACTCCGCCTTTCCTGTTAATACTCCAGCGCCCTTCCCATTGTGCGGTGAGGCTTCTGCCTCCTTTCTGCTCCAGCCTAGTGGTAAAGTATGGAAGACCGCAAGCCTGCAGCTGGCAGCTTGGGCGAGCTAAAAGCAGTACTAGTGATCCAAAGCGAGACCGACCGCGAGTCCGGCGAATTCGAATCCAGCTCGGACTCGTGCGCGCTCGGAGTCCGGGGTTCGGCCATGGGTTCGGGGGGGGGGGGGGGGGGGGGGGGGGGGGGGGGGCGGGGGGGATGCCTCGCATGTGTAACAGTCTGCAGAGCGCATGTGTAACAGTCTGCAGAGCGGGAGGCGGGGCGGATGTCTCGCATGCATATCTGTGGCAGTCTGCAGGGCTACAGTCTGAAAATTAATGTTAATTGTAAATCAGCGACCGACCCCCCTCACATTTCGGGGGGCAGGCCGGCCTCGATGGCGAAGCGGCGGCGGAGGTTCAGCTCGCCGCGCGCGCAGACGACCGCGGCGATGAGGGCCGGGACCAGGAGGAAGTTCGCCCAGTACAGGGCGTAACTGGGTACACGTTAACAATGGCGAGCGGAGCGGAGAGTACTTCGGGTCGGGGGCAGCGGGTCGGGGCGCACTCTGCAAAGTAGCCCGAGTGGAAGAGGACGCCTGCGGCGAAAGCGAGGGCGGCTGCGTCCTGCAGGGGGCGTCAGAGGAGGCGGGAGGAGCCCGCGGCGCCTATTGTAGTCATTTATAGACGGGCCTTCGCGAGGGCGTAGCGGAGGGGGAGGAAGAAGGTGGGCGCCACGAAAGACAGATTTGCCACGGCCGCGATTCGAAGCAGGAACTGCGGGGCTGTGCATGAGCGCGGGGGAGGCGGCGCGCGGCGCGGGCGGGGGCCGGGCGCGCCTCGGGCGTCCACTCGGCTCCGACGAGGCCTCTGTAGGCGGCGAGGAAGCGCCAGAGGGACACCAGGCGGGCGATCTGGGGGTACGTCAACCGCGCGAGAGCCCGAAGGGGGTACGGCGCGCCTGGGCGAGGAGGAGGCCGGAGGCGACGAGGGCGAAGCCGAAGGGAAGGGAGCCGCGGGGGCGGGCCTGCGGGGCGGACGGCGGTGAGGCGGGGGAGGGGGGGGGGGGGGAGGGGGGGGGGGGGGGGGGGCGGGGGGCACGGCGAAGACGGCGAAGGCGGCGACGAAGAAGGAGCCGCAGACGGCGATCTCGACGACCCAGTCGGCCTCCGTGCGGGGGAACTGGTCGGCGAGGGCGCGGAGGGGTACGCCGCGCTCGGCGGCGGCCTGCAGGCCGCCCACGGCGAGCACGACGAGATAGGCGGGTACGAGCACGACGCTGAGGGCCAGCGCGCTGCGGGGGGCTCAGCCGGCGGGGCGGACCCGGGGTACGTCGGAGGAGGAGAAGGAGGGGGCACCGGCGCCAGGCGCGCTCGGCGTAGAAGACGCGGTACTCGGCCTCGTGGGCGGGGTTGGGGAAGGGCCGCCCCCCCTTCACCGTCTCGACGAGCTGCGCGAGGAGGCTGCCGCGGGGGCGGCGCGGCGGGAGGGCGTCCGGATCGGCGGGGGCGGGCGTGGGCGCGGCGGGGCCCGGGGTGGGCGCAGCGGGGGTTGCCGGCGTGGCTGCGGAGGGGGTCACCCCGCGGCGCGCGGCCTTCATCGATCGCGAGAGCAGCGCGTCGGGCAGCTGCGGGGCACGCGTTAGCCGGCGTCGGCGTCGGGAGTGATTGGGGGGTACGGGAGCGCACGGGGAGGTGGGAGCGGGAGGAGACGCGGCCCTCGGAGAGGGCGGCGGAGGGGGGCGGCCGAAGGGCAAAGACGGAAGGCGACTTCGTCACGGAGGGGATGCCGGTCGGCAGATCCAGGCCCAGGAGCCGCGAAGGCGTGTCCGGCCACGCGTTCAAAGGCGGCGGGCCGCGGGCCGCCGGCGACTCGGCCGTCTCGCCGTCCGAGGCGCAGGCGGCCGGCAGCGAGGCCGGGTGCTCGGGGGTACGGGCGCGGGGTCCCCGGCCCCGGGGCGTGCGCGGCGTGGGGGCGGGAGCCGCGGCGGCGCAGGCCGGAGCCCTCCAGGGCCCGCGGGGTTCCGCGCGCCCCCGCGTCGCCGACGTCGACGAGGAAGAGCGACGAGGCGGCCGCCTGCGGGGCGCAGCAGGTCGGCATGGGGGGGCGGGGGTTTCGAGGGTACAGCAGGGCGGGGGGGGGAGGGAGGGCTCACGCGAGTCGCGTCGAGGGGGGTAATGGGTTCGACGCGCCACGGGCGGAGGAAGGAGGGTACGCCGCCGCCGGCCCCGACGCTGACGCCGTCCGAGCCCGGCGGCGGGGGATACGCTCCGGGGTCCGGCGGGGGTGACGCTCCGGGGCCCGCCGCCGCCTCCGCCTCCTCGGCGCCCGGGGCCGGCCCCGCGGTCTCCTGCAGCGCCTGCGAAGCCCGCGCCTCAGACAAAGCCATTCGAAGCTTTGGGGGAGGGGAAGGGGGGGGTGTTTCGGGGGTACCAGGAGCTCCTGGAAGAAGAGGCGGCGCTCGAAGCGGTCGCGGAGGTACGAGGAGCCGCACGCGACGGCCCCCGACACGAAGCAGGAGACGAGGGACATCCAGGACCACCCATCCAGCGCCCCGGCGCCCAGCGCCGCGTACCGAACCAGCGGCGGCACGAAATACTGCGGCAGTCGGTCAGTCAGACGGTCATTCACTGTTCGGCGGGCAGGTCCGCTGCCTAGGGCGTGCCTCGAGGACGAGAAAGGCGGCGACGAGGAGAGAGACATGGAAGCGGAGGCCGAGGGCGGTGCAGGCGGCCCACTGGACGATCAGGTACGTGAGCAGCAGGTGCGTCGCGTGCCCCAAGATCGCGACGTAGGCGGTACTCTTGGAGATGGAGAAGCCGATGAGCCCGAAGCAGGCCGCGTGCTCAAAGTAGCGTGCGAAGGGCGCCGGGAAGAACGAGAGGATAAAGGGCGGGAGGAGCGCCACGATGGCGCACACCAGCTGCGGAACCGGGTCATGAGCGCGCCTTTAAGAGAAGCGCAGGGGGGAGGGAAGGGCGCGCCTGGACTACGCGGTACGAGAAGAGGATGGACGGGCTCATGAACAGGACGACACAAGACAGGAAGCCGGCGCCGCAGGCGATGCGGGTGGAGAGGACGCGCCGCGCGGCGTTCGCCCGCGCGTACCGCCCCTCGAGGTCCAGCCGCCGGCCCCCGGCGCCGGCGGCGCGGAAGCGGAGGGTCGCGCGGGAGACGTCGACGCGGGGCGTGGCCGGCGCGGCTGCAGCCGCGAGGAGCACGCGCGGGGCGGGCTCGTCCGTGTCCTCGCAGCCTGCGCTCCCGGCGGGAGGCTGGCTGGCGCCCGCGCCGGCGCCCCGTGCGGATCGGCGCTGCACTCCGTTGCTGTCACCGTCGAACGCGTCGCCCGCCTCGTTTAGCTGCATTGTCAACGCGAGAGCCTCCATTCGAACGGACTCTGTCGCAGGCTGATCTAGTCGCCTGGCAGGCTGCTGCGCATGCAGAGGCTCTACGGCTACAGCTCCCGTCAATCGGCATAGGCCACGCACGCAGCTGCTGCAGCTAAGGCGTCATTGACAGGCCCAAGAGATGATCTTCTTGAGGCATTCGGATCGTTGGATCAGCCTGGCAGAGCAAGCTTCCGCAGCAAAGCCGGCGAGGTCGCCGGCGGAAGCCGGCGGTATCCGGGCGCGAGGGCGAAGCTTTGAAGCGATTAGAACTACGTCCGCCGGCCGAAACGCTGGCGGAGGTGACGCGCCGGCATAAGCCGGTAACGATTTCCCGGGCGCGAGGGCAAAGCCTTGAGCTCAGCGCTGCTGTACCCAGATTGCAGATCATAAAAAAACAACGCTTGTCCACTGGTACCCCCCGAATCCTTCGCGCCGAGTTCGCGGCGAGTCCTCGGCGACTCCTCGCGCCCGGAAAACCATCTTCGGCCGGCGCCGGCGCGTCTTCTTGCCGCTTGTGCCTCTCAGCGGTCTGGGCAGACGTAGCCCTGATCGCTTGCAATTGTAATTAAAGGAGGCACTTGCTCTAGATCTGTCAGGGTGATCCGATGATCGATATCCGCATGCGGCGCATGCGGCAAGCCTCAAGATGATCATATCGATATCTTTAACGTACTTTGAAGCCTGTCAATGAGGCTTTAGCAGCTGCCATACGGCAGCCGTTGAGCCTAGATCAGCCTGCGACAGAGTCCGTTCGAATGGAGGCTCTCGCGTTGACAATGCAGCTAAACGAGGCGGGCGACGCGTTCGACGGTGACAGCAACGGAGTGCAGCGCCGATCCGCACGGGGCGCCGGCGCGGGCGCCAGCCAGCCTCCCGCCGGGAGCGCAGGCTGCGAGGACACGGACGAGCCCGCCCCGCGCGTGCTCCTCGCGGCTGCAGCCGCGCCGGCCACGCCCCGCGTCGACGTCTCCCGCGCGACCCTCCGCTTCCGCGCCGCCGGCGCCGGGGGCCGGCGGCTGGACCTCGAGGGGCGGTACGCGCGGGCGAACGCCGCGCGGCGCGTCCTCTCCACCCGCATCGCCTGCGGCGCCGGCTTCCTGTCTTGTGTCGTCCTGTTCATGAGCCCGTCCATCCTCTTCTCGTACCGCGTAGTCCAGGCGCGCCCTTCCCTCCCCCTGCGCTTCTCTTAAAGGCGCGCTCATGACCCGGTTCCGCAGCTGGTGTGCGCCATCGTGGCGCTCCTCCCGCCCTTTATCCTCTCGTTCTTCCCGGCGCCCTTCGCACGCTACTTTGAGCACGCGGCCTGCTTCGGGCTCATCGGCTTCTCCATCTCCAAGAGTACCGCCTACGTCGCGATCTTGGGGCACGCGACGCACCTGCTGCTCACGTACCTGATCGTCCAGTGGGCCGCCTGCACCGCCCTCGGCCTCCGCTTCCATGTCTCTCTCCTCGTCGCCGCCTTTCTCGTCCTCGAGGCACGCCCTAGGCAGCGGACCTGCCCGCCGAACAGTGAATGACCGTCTGACTGACCGACTGCCGCAGTATTTCGTGCCGCCGCTGGTTCGGTACGCGGCGCTGGGCGCCGGGGCGCTGGAGGGGTGGTCCTGGATGTCCCTCGTCTCCTGCTTCGTGTCGGGGGCCGTCGCGTGCGGCTCCTCGTACCTCCGCGACCGCTTCGAGCGCCGCCTCTTCTTCCAGGAGCTCCTGGTACCCCCGAAACACCCCCCCCTTCCCCTCCCCCAAAGCTTCGAATGGCTTTGTCTGAGGCGCGGGCTTCGCAGGCGCTGCAGGAGACCGCGGGCCGGCCCCGGGCGCCGAGGAGGCGGAGGCGGCGGCGGGCCCGGAGCGTCACCCCCGCCGGACCCCGGAGCGTATCCCCGCCGCCGGGCTCGGACGGCGTCAGCGTCGGGGCCGGCGGCGGCGTACCCTCCTTCCTCCGCCCGTGGCGCGTCGAACCCATTACCCCCTCGACGCGACTCGCGTGAGCCCTCCCTCCCCCCCCCGCCCTGCTGTACCCTCGAAACCCCGCCCCCCATGCCGACCTGCTGCGCCCCGCAGGCGGCCGCCTCGTCGCTCTTCCTCGTCGACGTCGGCGACGCGGGGGCGCGCGGCACCCCGCGGGCCCTGGAGGGCTCCGGCCTGCGCCGCCGCGGCTCCCGCCCCCACGCCGCGCACGCCCGGGGCCGGGGGACCCCGCGCCCGTACCCCCGAGCACCCGGCCTCGCTGCCGGCCGCCTGCGCCTCGGACGGCGAGACGGCCGAGTCGCCGGCGGCCCGCGGCCCGCCGCCTTTGAACGCGTGGCCGGACACGCCTTCGCGGCTCCTGGGCCTGGATCTGCCGACCGGCATCCCCTCCGTGACGAAGTCGCCTTCCGTCTTTGCCCTTCGGCCGCCCCCCTCCGCCGCCCTCTCCGAGGGCCGCGTCTCCTCCCGCTCCCACCTCCCCGTGCGCTCCCGTACCCCCCAATCACTCCCGACGCCGACGCCGGCTAACGCGTGCCCCGCAGCTGCCCGACGCGCTGCTCTCGCGATCGATGAAGGCCGCGCGCCGCGGGGTGACCCCCTCCGCAGCCACGCCGGCAACCCCCGCTGCGCCCACCCCGGGCCCCGCCGCGCCCACGCCCGCCCCCGCCGATCCGGACGCCCTCCCGCCGCGCCGCCCCGCGGCAGCCTCCTCGCGCAGCTCGTCGAGACGGTGAAGGGGGCGGCCCTTCCCCAACCCGCCCACGAGGCCGAGTACCGCGTCTTCTACGCCGAGCGCGCCTGGCGCCGGTGCCCCCTCCTTCTCCTCCTCCGACGTACCCGGGTCCGCCCCGCCAGCTGAGCCCCCGCAGCGCGCTGGCCCTCAGCGTCGTGCTCGTACCCGCCTATCTCGTCGTGCTCGCCGTGGCGGCCTGCAGGCCGCCGCCGAGCGCGGCGTACCCCTCCGCGCCCTCGCCGACCAGTTCCCCGCACGGAGGCCGACTGGGTCGTCGAGATCGCCGTCTGCGGCTCCTTCTTCGTCGCCGCCTTCGCCGTCTTCGCCGTGCCCCCGCCCCGCCCCGCCCCCCGCCCTCCCCGCGCCCCCCTCGCCTCCTCACCGCCTCCGGGCCCCGCCCCGCAGGCGCGCCCCCGCGGCTCCCTTCCCTTCGGCTTCGCCCTCGTCGCCTCCGGCCTCCTCCTCGCCCAGGCGCGCCGTACCCCCTTCGGGCTCTCGCGCGGTTGACGTACCCCAGATCGCCCGCCTGGTGTCCCTCTGGCGCTTCCTCGCCGCCTACAGAGGCCCCATCGAAGCCGAGTGGACGCCCGAGGCCCGCCCGCCCACCGCCCCCGCCGCCCGCCCGCGCCGCGCGCCGTCTCCCCGCGCTCACCGCCCGGCCCCGCAGTTCCTGCTTCGATTCGCGGTGGTGGCGAACATTTCTTTCGTGGCGCCCACCTTCTTCCTCCCCCTCCGCTACGCCCTCGCGAAGGCGCGTCTATAAATAGTTAGAATAGTCGACGCGGGTTCCTCTTCCGACTTCCTCTAACTAGCCCCTGCAGAACGCCGCCTCTCTCGCTTTCGCCGCAGGCGTCCTCTTCCACTCGGGCTACTTCCCCGAGTGCGCCCCGGCCCGCGGCCCCCCGACCCGCCCCCCCCCCCCCCCCCCCCCCCCCCGCTCGCCATCGTTGACGTGAATGTACCCAGGTACGCCCTGTACTGGGCGAACTTCCTCCTGGTCCCGGCCCTCATCGCCGCGGTCGTCTGCGCGCGGGGCGAGCTCAACCTCCGCCGCCGCTTCGCCATCGAGGCCGGCCTGCCCCCCGAAATGTGAGGGGGTCGGTCGCTGATTTACAATTAACATAAATTTTCAGCTGCAGACTGTAGCGCTCTGCAGACTGTTACACATGCGAGGCATCCCCCCCCCCCCCCCCCGACGAGTCAATTATAATTAGACGCATATGAGTCAATTAAAATTGGAAGCACGTACGGTCACACTGTGACAGTGTCAACTCACTGTCAAGTATCATTGAAGCATGCGTCTCATGTGCGTTACCGTCGTTACGTCGACGACGTCGACGTCGTACGCCGCGGTACAGTAGCGGCGGTACGCGTATGCGCGGCGACTACTGTAGGATGGCTTTTTTAGCCGTACTTTTAAATTGCCGTATATTGCCGTGACGCCGAATTCGGCAATTTTTCAGGGGGCAATTCTCCGCGGCAATTCTCAGGGGGTAGGGCTAAACAGCCGCTTTTGTATGGCGCCATAGAAAAAATCCAGAGTTTCGGCAATTCAATGATTTATCGCCACGGCAATTCCGGTTTTGGCCGAATTCGGCAATTTAACTACACGGCCGGCGGCCGCGGCAATTTAAGCCATCCTACAGTATACGCGCACGTGCACGTGCTGCCACGTGCGTTTGCCGCCGCGGGGCCCAATTGCAAATAATTGAAAGACAGAATATTAACCCGGTGCCAGGGCCGGCCGCGGTGGCAGGCACTGGCATCAGTGGCATGCGCAGCACGTGATGCGCACTGGCACTGTCTCAGAGTCTGGCAGCTGCCGCAGTGCGTGGCTCAGTTCTAGATGGCCGCGCGCCGGCGCTGCGCGCTCAAAATACCGTAGAAGACTGTAGACTCTGAGAACACATAAACACCGCGCCCACTTAATTACCGCAGTACCAAATTAAAGAGCCAAATTTTTAAAAGTTTGTTAAAACGCGGTAATTTGGTACCGCGGTAATTTGCTGGCAAATTGCTGCTGAGAAGTCGCCCCATACAATACCCCCCCTAACATTCCGCCCTATACAAGCCTCAAATTTTTTAAACGCGGTAATTTGGTACCGCGGTACTATATGATATGAATCACAAGCAGGGGGGCAAGCCCCCCCGCACCCCCCCACTTGATGATTGAATTTTCCTCGGCTTCGTCTTCAAATTAAATATACAGTCGCGCTGCTTCAGATGCGGGTGCTCATGATCAGCGGCCCGGCCGCGGGGGCTTCGACATAATCACTGTTTTCGCTAGCGCTGCGTACGCGTTGACTTCGAATTCATTTGCTGATCATGCACATGATTTGCTCCGTCTGCACAAGCATCACTGGCATGCCATGATGCGCAGCAGCGCTAGCTAGCTGCATGCACAGTAGCACTAGTATGTACACGGTTGCTAATTATTAATTATGAGCGCAACCGCGGCTATTATAAGCTTCGGAATAAGCATACAGCTGCATACGTATACCGCAGTTCGCTATCCGCCACTTAAGCTGTCCGTTAACGTTACTTTTCGCGATCGTTACTTGTCGCTATCCGCCAATACTAGTGCCACGGTGGACCGCTTAAGCTGTCCGTTACTTTTCGCGATCGTTACTTTTCGCTATCCGCCACTTAAGCTGTACATGTCCGTTACTTTCCGGAAACGTCCGTTATCCGCCACTGTCCGTTACTTCCGTTATCTGCCACCGTGGCACTTTCCATGCACGCCACTGGCCAGCTTAAACTGCTGGGAAAACTCGACCGTCCGACGGTTGGACTCGCGCGGCGTCGCGCGGCTCGCGCCACGGCCCACGGCCAGCGCTAGCGCCGCAGCGCGCGCTCAGCGGCTACCTGCGTCAGGCTGCGTGGGCCGCGTCACGCCGTGACGGGCCGGGCGCCGCGTGGACGTGGCGCTCACTGGCTCAGCCTGACAGCGGCTAGCGACCGCCCGGCCGCGGGCGCCTACACTGTGACACTGTACAGCTAGCACTGCTCACTGACTCCGCCGAGTGATCCGATCGCGAGCACTGCGCATGCGGCAGGCTGGCACACTGACAGCCTGCCACTGGGCTGCCAGCCTGGCAGGCTGCAGCTGGCAGCACTAGTAATGCCGCTGCAGTGCCGCAGTGCGCCGGCGCCCGGCGGCCGCAGCAGGAAAATACCAGTACTGGACCGGAAATTAGTGGATCCTAAAACTTTTTTGAAACTACGCCCTTCCTTAAGTTTAGGCAAAAAACTGCGAGCCCGAATTAAATTAATGGACCAAAACCTTTTCAGGCTTGCATAGGGCGGTAGTTCTGGGGGGTACTGTATGTGGGAATTTCGAGCATGAGCGCGGTACGTAATATTAACGCGTAATATATACTAAAAAATATAATTTAGTTCGTTACTCTGATGTAATATACGGACCATAATACGGTCTACTACACTGTGTTCTCATATGCGTTGACACAACCCTAAGGTAAGTTTTCTGACCTCAATCAAGCTATCGAAGATTTTTGGCTCGGCCGTTCCGTGAGAACTGAGTTTTTTTACGGGTGTCCGCATGCGTCATAAGTAATAAGTTATAACTTAGTATATCAGAGTGTACATATCAATTTTCAGGCGTTTTTTTAATTTTCAGCTTGTTCGGAAGCTGTTCTGAAACGACCAACCGGCAGTGGTCCCGGAGTCCGGCAGTGGACCGGCACTAGTACTTGGGGGCACCAGCCGATCACGATGCCATGATCATGATGATTCTCAGAGTCTGCCGATCAGAGTCTGCCGATCTGTGACTGGGGCAATTGCCGCAATGGTACTACCGGGTACATTCTACTACTTTGGTACTTCCCGGACCCGGGCTCCGGAGACTGGACCGCCCCGGGAGTGGGCCGGGACTCGGGCCGGCCCGGCGGGAGTCCGCGCGGACTCCGGGAGCGCGCGCGCGCGCGCGCTCTGCAGCTGCCCGCGCCGCCCAGTGTGGCAGTGCCACGGTGCCCGGCGGCCGCAGTGCGGCGAGTCTGCGGCGGGAGTCGCGAGGCCCCGCGCGCAGCGCTCCGCGCGCTCACTGCCGCAGTGCCGCACTGCCAACTCTAATTCAAGATTATAGGCTGCAAGTTCCTCACTGGCAGAGTCCTGCAACTTGGCAACTTGCAAGCTTCACGCCAAGCTTGCAGCGAAATTATCGCCGAAATACCGGCGCGCAGCGCTAGCTGCAGCCTGCCAGGCTGCATGCTCACTGAGTCAGCCTGCAGCCTGCAGGCTGCAGCATGAGGCCCGACGACTCCAGCGCATTAATATTCCGCACGCGCGCCCAGGGCCGGCCCGGCGGGCGCCTTACAGCGGCTGCGAGCTCGCCGCGCAGGAGATGGCACCGGCCGCGCGCAAGCACGGAAGCGGGTTTGTACATGTCGCCGAAGCGGCTTCGAATTCGGTCCTAGGCCTGCGCATACGCATGCGGGTGGCACTGCCCTTGTCGATCCTGGTCTCTCTGGCGGTGGTGGCCGCAGCCGCTGCCGTCCAGTCGCCACGTGCACCGACCTTGGTTCTTCGTGGGAGGCACGGGAGTGCACATCATGATCATGGAGCTCCACAAGACTCCAGGAGCCTGGGCCGGAGGCCCCTCCCGCCGTTCGTCTCCCCGCATGCGCGCGCACTTATATGATTAATATTATTGAATGAACGAGCCCGAGATAAATATTGATCCTGAGCTCATGTGCATGGTCAAACAAACGAGCTCAGCTCATGATCATGATCAGCGCTAGCCCGTATTTGCGAATAACACTTGAGCTCAGCGAGGCTCACCGTGGCACCACGAATACTATGATACGGATACGCCTCTCGTGCATGCGCAGCTTCAAAGCCTCGCGGCACGGCCCGCAAGGCGGACCACGACGAGGAAGGGCACCGGCTCCCGAGGCAGGAGGCCGCGGATCCCACCCGCCACGGGGCCAAGGTAGCATATGCAACGGCGTGCGGCGTATACGTAGCTGTATCAGACATGCGCATTCGAATTTTTGAATTCGACAGATTTTCCTGCAGTCCCAAACCCTTGACACAGGCAAGCTCAAGCCCATGAAACGCCACGCGGAGGAGCGCGCACGTCGTTTCAAGCGTCAGCAAGCTCATAATCAACATCGGCCGCACGAGACGGATCTGGAGGGCTCCATTGCAACAAAATCGACAGCTGCAGCGAGGACGCTGACACAGGCGGCCGATCCGCCGCCTCGCCGCTACGCCTCTTTCGTGCGTTCCCGCCTTGTCGAGGCTAGCGCTTGATCACTCTCATGAGCTGTGGCTGAATGGCATGGGGCTGGCGGCGCAGGTGCACCTCCGTTCGGCACTGACGGTCCATATCAAGCGAGAACTGTTGGAGTGCCTGGGCCCGCAGGGGACGCTCGACAACTTCGTTCCGCACAGCACATACATTCTGTTACTCGATCTCGAGAGCGTTGAGCGTGTTCGGTCCGTATTTCTCGCCGATTCTATAGCTACCTGCAATCTAGTTATATAAAGAGCTGGTTCGCTTCGCTGATCATGATACAACCACCACGCGTGCGCAGAACTACATGTGCGCACGTCGATTGGGTCGACATCGTCGCTCCTGCTCAAAAGGTGGGCACGCTCGCGATCGAGCTCCCGAGCTCCCGCCGCGCGCAGCGCACGTGCACGTGTGCATACACGTTGCAGTCGATGTACATGTGGTTCACTGCCCTCCTCTGCTGCGCCGCGTGCAGTTACGCGACGACCTCCACCTTGCCTCCCGATACCTCCAGATTTCCTTCGCCGGCCCACTGGACGCCGAGGCGTCCGCCCGTCTGCTCGGTGCGCATTTGATTTGCATTTTCGCCGGCAGCGATCGCGATCCGCGTCATTGGCGGGCCTAGTTGCGATCGGGGCGCAGGGGAGTGGGAGGAGGAGGCGCGCCGCCTGTCGGGCCGCGCGGACGCAGCGCTCTTCGCCGAGGAGGCGGAGCAGGGGCGAACGTGGGAGATCGAGTTTCCCGAGGACGTGCACCCCGTCGATCTCGCCGACTTCATCGCTGAGACGGTGCGCAAACAAATGGAGTAGTTCGCAAATCTCTCGTCACTCAAACATCCCTAAACGATACACCCTGCCGACAGCCCAAGTCATGCACGTCGGTCGAGGATTGGAAATGAAGGCGAAAAACTATCACGCAACTCGCCTTCTGCAGACTGGAAGCGACAGTTTAAACAGCGCTCCTTTCACCGAGTCTCTGGGCCTTACCGGATCAGGAGAGATCGTCGCCGTTGCAGGTTAGCGATATAATTTCGAATATCCCGCTCTTCAGAACTGTAACTTGGCCCCGTGGGCCCTTTTCCTTGACATGATCAGATGAAGCAGTCGAAGCTGATCACTGCTTCTTGTGCGCACCGAAAATCGGCTCATCGCGCTCGGCGGCTTGATACATCCTTTCTTAGAGCGCTTTAATACTAGTGTTCAATCCGCACTTCACTCTCACTCACTCGCCGCGATCGTTCACAGCCTCGACCATTCTCAACAGGCGAAGTTCGGGGTCTTTTCTTCGAACTACGTGCATGCCGCGAATCTCACGGAGCGCAAGCTTGTTGGAAATGTAAACCACGTTTTTATCTTGATATGTGCAGATCTGCATGCGCACTCGAGCTCATCATGATCAAAGCCACTCAGATGAACCTCTGGTCAAGCTTCAATAATTCGAATGTACATATACATAGTTCCTGAGAGCCCATTGCAAACTGCATACTGCTTGCTGAAGCCCCTCTTGCAGCCATCGTTACACAGAGCATTTTTGCACGGCACTCACGTGAGCGATTCATGATCTTAATCGTGATCAGACGTCCGCATGATTGAAACATACACGCGTGTGCACGCGCACCGTGGCCCAGGTCGCGGGCACAATCATTGAATCGCCGGCAGCGTGTCTTCGTCCTGGCCCAACTCCGCGGACCGTGACGGCATGGTGCGTGTCTAGATCTTCGCACGCACGTGTACAATTATGCATTGCGATGCATTCGGTTGCTTGGCACTGAACGATACGGGTGCGGCCTATCGTGCGGGTGCATATTTACGCAGAATGTGCACAAAGGAGTGGCTCCGGAAGCTCGTATTTTTGCGATCAACATGCCGCAGTGCACACGGGCACCGGTCTGGTAGGAATCCTGAGATCTTCTCTTAGAAGCTTCGAGTAGGCTTGAATACCGTCGCAATCAGGGCAGTCCCCTTGACATCTACACTTTCCTTGTCCGAGAGCCATACAAAGCCGGCGCTCGGGTGCGCATCCGATAATCTGACAGATTCTGTAGTACTAGTCGGCGTTTGATTTGAGACGTCGGCCAAATTTGTGCGGCACTGATATATATCATATCGATTTTTTTTGCAAAAATACTAAGTTATAACTTATTACTTAAGACGCAAGCGGACACTTGCGAAAAAAATCGGGTTAACACGGCCGGCTGAGCTTGCAGTTTCGATTCAGTTCCCCGTTTTGTCGCACCCAATATGAACCCTCATGTGCGAACACGTCGAGTGTCGACATCGGCGTAGACCCGACTCACCCCGACAGCTGCCACCGCGGGCTCACGAGCTCACTCAGAGTCACGTCGCCGCGGCGCCTCGCAACTCGGAGAGTCGGCCGGCGCCTATATAGCTACTAGAGGCTAGGCCTCGACATCGGCGACCCGGCTAGCGGCGGCGAATCTCCGCGGCCGGCGATCGGCGCCGACTCGCCGAGTCGGCGGCCGCGTGCACACGTACGCGTACACGTACGCGTACGTGGACATCGATTGCGATATCGATCGACGAAATTCGGAACTTCGGAACGTAGTTCCCCAAATCGACGTCGTTCCCCAAAACGCTAGATTTTGACATTGTTTGCAAACGGAAACTACGTGGCAGATTATCTCGGGCCCGGGTCCGCGGATACGGAAGTAACGGAAAATGGCGGATACTAGTAACGGAAAGTAACGGAAAGGAACTACCCGGGGTAGTCTGCATGTAACAGAAAGGAACGGAAAGTCTGCATGCAGCTGGACTACAGCAGCGCATGCGCAGCGCAGGCTGCAGCAGCGCGCTGCATACGGCAGCTGCAGCTGCAGCTTCTGTCACAGTGTACCGTAGTACATGTGCACGCGTATGTGGCTATAGCGCTAGCGTGCGCTAGCAAAGGCGCTTGTCTTGAAGGAGCACATCAGCAAGCGGAGTCAACGCGGCGCCGCGGCCGTCTCCTGAATTCGAAGTAGCGAGCTCGAGGCGGAGAGAGATTATAATTAATATTTCAATGATTATTATTTTGCCACACGTACGCATAGACGTAGCCTCTAGTCACGTAGGTAGCGCATGCGCAAAGCACGGTTTAATTATAATTATAAGCACCTGCAGCTGCCCGCGGCCGCCGCAATGTTGCAAACCGCGAACAGCAGTGCGAATATCGCACTTACAAGCATCGAATTACAATTCATGCGCGTATCACGCTCAGACAGAGACTGCAGCTGGAATCTGCTGCGCATGCCAGACTGCTGGATCCGATGATCCAGAGTTTGCAAGGATATTCGCGAGACCGACTTATATTAATTACTCGGCATATGCATCGATATCAGAAGGCTTCAAAAACAATTATTTAAATTTATAAATGGGGGGGTGCGGGGGGGCTTGCCCCCCTGCTTGTGACGGTATATTGACGGCACTACCACATCAATCTACCGGACCCTTCCGAAAGTAGACAAGTCGAGTCTACCCAAAACCGAAGTTTACCAGTCTGCCTCACTAACAAGTAGAGAATAGCAAGACAGCTGCCCATGGGCCCATCCTCATAAAAGGTCCTGAAAAACAGACCTATGTACTGCGGGGAGCAAGGGTTCTCGTTTTCCGATAGCCTGCCCACGTACACCTCAGTACATAATAGCCTATATTCCAGGATGCACGAGGCATATCCCTACGAGGAGTCACGAAAGCAGGAAAGGATCTGCGAAGGAACCCAACCTCAGAGATAGACGACGAGAAAGAAAGAAACGTAGTGTCGCGCGCGTCGCCTACTCCTACTTCTATATCGATATATCTAGGACGAGAGAAAGAGAAAGGAGGGCGACTGCGGGTGGCGTGCTTCACCCCCAACTCCGCCCGCGGCGACCCACGAGGGGCCGCCGCTGGAGCGGTTTGCCAGGAGCGAGCCGCCACCGTGCGCCGGAGTCCCTCATCCTCGAGCTCCCGCCGCAGTACGTGAGGATCGATGCGCCGCCGCCGAGACCGCGCCCCAGGCCGCCGCGAGCCGCGCCGGATGTTGCCGTCTCCGATCCGCCTGCGAGCGCCCCGGGTGCCCCCGGAGGGGAAGAGAAGCACGGGCCGCCAAGGGACAAGAACCCGGAGGCGATGCGGAGAGGAGGAACCGCGCGCCGGGAGGGGTTGGTGACGCGAGCTGGGAGAGCGCCGGATGGCGCGACGGGCCCCCGCGCAGCAGGCGGCGGTGAGGCTGGCGTCAGCTGGCGACTAAGGCGATCCTACTCGCTTCGGCTCTGCAGCCTTCTACTCTGCTGGACGCTGTTGGATGGTGCGACCGAAGAGCAACCTGCGTGCACGCGGGGGATCCGCCGCGCCCGGGGCGTCCTTACGCGCACGGCGCACGATCCAGGACGAGCCCAGATCGGCGCCAGACCCGCCGGGCGCGGCTATCGATCCTTCCCGAGATTGCGCTAGCTGCCAGCGGGCGCGATGTTCCCGGGCTTGCCGGAACGCCAGCAGGCTGCAGAAGACGAAGCTGCTACGCACTGTCACTAGGAGAATCGACCCCAAACTACAGAGCTGTAGTTCACTGAGTTAAGGCGTAAATCTGTCTCAGTGAACCTCTGTCGCGCCATACTAGAAAACCCATCAACTCAGTGACAAGTCTGTAATTCGGGACAGACAACTCTGTAGTGAAGCCGCGTGCAAGATTTAGGGGCCGGCTAGCTATGTCCCTCCGATCACTGAGTTATGGGTGCCGCGCTGGCCAGCGGGCGGGGCGGCCGCCGGCCCCGGCCCCGGCTCCCCGGGCCCGGGCAGCCCCGCCTGCTTCCTTTCCCACCCCCGGGCCCTCAGCACTGCACAGCCACATCAAGATGTGCGTATGAATGCATTCTACAGGCACTACGACATGCTGCGTGCCGCGCCGCGCGCCGCCGCCGCCGCCGCCCGCGCCGTGCGCCGCCGCCGCGCGCCGCCCGCGCCGTGCGCCGCCGCCGCGCGCCGCCCGCGCCGTGCGCCGCCGCCGCGCGCCGCCCGCGCCGTGCGCCGCCGCCGCGCGCCGCCCGCGCCGTGCGCCGCCGCCGCCGCCGCCTCCCGCACCGAGCCGCCGCCGCCCGCGCCGCGCGCCGCCGCCGCCTCCCGCCTCCATGTCCCCCGCGGGGCGCATGAGGGCGCCGCCAAGGCGGCCCTCGCAACCCCGTACCCCCCCGAGGGAATCGATATATATCATATCGATCATGAACGCAGATCCACACAAGTGCGCCCTGCGTCACACAAAATTGGCCGACGCCTCAAAATTGGCCGCAGATTCTTGGGGCTGCGGTCTTGCGCCCGGAGATCCGGCAAATGCTTGCAATACCTATGACGAACAGACTGCAAGTTTCGACAAGTAAGTATTGCAAATGTTTTTCGAGCGCTTAAGCTTTGCAATCGCAACCTTGTAACTCGTATTCAAAAAACAGGAGTGCCTGGGAGCTGAAACAATTTCTTCTCTTCGTTGCTGCGTGCGTTTTAATTCAATGCGCTGACGTCAGCTGAAGCGTCTTTTGACCCGAGCACTTCTTCATCGCTGTTGTACAGCGGAAACGATGGAGGCAGAAGTGCGAAACTTGTCTTTAATTTCATAAAATGAAATCAACATTGGCGCTTATCGCTGCAAAATTTTATTGCTGCGCAGATGTCGATGGCTCGGTTGGGAGCCCAGGTCAGCTGCTTAAATTGTGTATTCGATTCGGCCAGGCTAGGGAGACTTACGTGACGCGTGCACAATCGATATCGTTCTGCCGCCGCAGCTGCCGCCAAAAACATGTGCGGTTCGTACGCGAGGAAGCATTCGCTTGTCATGGGATATAAGTAAATGGGTTGTTTAATTTGTGCCGGCAGCCTCTCTGTGGGTGCCTCGTCCAACTCACAGAGATCTTGGAGAAGCGCTCTTTTCTACTCGGGGAGCGACGGAAAAAAAGGGGCCTTCTGAAAACGTCTTTCCTGATCGTGCAAAAGCGCGGCGGGACCAGCGGCTAGCGTAGAAGCATTCGGTAGCCCCTGGCGCGCCCGGCGGTATCGACATCAACGGAATTCCGGAGATGAAGGTATGCCGGCCGTCCTCTCGCGTTTCGCTCTAAATTCGGACCTTTCGCCACCAAATCCATGGAATAGAAGTTGTTCTCAGTCAGGGGAAGCCCTCTGTCGCGCGCCATGTTCCCGAAATTTGAATAGCTCCCGTGCCCCCGCTGCCTGCGCAAGCTCCCTCGCGGCGGTGTGCACATGCCCAGATCCTCTAAAACATAGACTTAGATCCCCCTCCGCCGCCGCGCACGTCCGTTCGGCCCGCCGGGAATTCGCTTGTTGCTCGCTGGCCCGCCGGGCGCCCACGGAATTTGATCTCCGACTTTCGAGTCGTGATTCGGAATGTCTCTTCGCCGATCGAGCTTTTCCCGGCCCCGGGTCAAGCTCCAGCGACTCAGTCGTGCCCGCAGTGCAAACGGTCCATGCCAGTTCCTGCCGGCGACCACGCCGCGCCCCGGATGTCGCCTTAGTCTCTGAAAGAAGTGCTGCCGACGAATCCCTGCTGCCCTCGAGATTGCACGTTGACGTTCACGTCTTCGGTGCGCAGAGCAGCCCAGCTGTGCATGCGTCGCTATCAGCCCACAGCCAGTACGACTGCCTGCAAGGCGAAGACTTGTCCAAGGAAGCCCTTTCGACCTCGTCGCTGGCCCCGCGATCCGCCCGGCTGCGCATGCGCATGCGCGTGCCCCCAGCCAGCGGCCGTTGCCGCAGCGCTAGCCGGCGTCTAGATATCGATTTGATCATGAGCATCGCTAGCCACTGCCCTCGAGCTCTGTGCTCCCTCTGTGCTCCTCCCCGCTCAGGCTCTGTCAACCGCACCATCGATATCTGCCCGCTGGCCGTAGCTTTCCCGTGCACACCCGCGAGGGCACTGGGATGCAAAAAGTCCACGCATCTAATGTTACTAAATGAAAAAGAAAACTAAAGCTGCGGCCGCGGCCCCTGCCGCGGCAAAAGCAGCCCCAGCTACAAAGGCGCCCGGCAGCAAGCCGACGGGCCAAAAGAAACAAAATGCGACTAAGCTGCAGCTGAACAAGAAGGCGGGGGCGCGGGACCCGCGGCGGCTGCGACGCTCCGTCTGGCGAATGTCTTTCCCCCAGACTGTTCCCGAAGGCGGCGACTTCATAGGGGACGAGCCGGCTATCAGGAAGCAGAAACCGGACGGGGTGATGAGGGCCATGACCTTCAACACAAGAGGGTCCAGCGCCTACAAGCTGCAGCAGCTAGAAGAGTTTTGCTGCCGCTGGGACGTCGATGTAGCGGGCGTGCAGGAGCTGTCGATGACAAGGCCCAGATGGCCGCCGCCTTGAGGTCGAGAGGGGAGGACCCGCTCCAGCCGGAAGGCGCGATAACGCACGGAAAACTCCTGTACACGCTAAAATCAGGAGACGGAACGCGAGGGAGCGGCGCCGCTCTCTGGGTCGCGCCGCAATGGGTCAAGCACCTCACGACGAAGTACGAGGTCCAGGGCCGGCTGATCGGATTCGAGCTCCGCTTCAAAGGGAACCTCCAGCTCTTCGTGGCGAGCGTGTACATGCCCGCGTCCGAGAGCAAAGCTGCGCATCGCCAGGATCAGGAGAAGGTCATCGAAGAACTGACGAAGATGTACGACGACTTCTACGAGCGTGAAAACGCGCACCTGCTGCTCCTGGGAGACTGGAACTCGGTCCCGGTCCCGTCGAGCTCGCGCATCCGAAACGGCGCCCTGGCCCAGAGCCACAAAGCCGAACGGAAGTGGTGGCACACGATGATCGACTCGTGGGACCTGCGCGACGCCGGGATGTCACACGCGGCGAAACATGATGACGGAACTCTCTGCGGAGCACGCGAGATCACGCACCGCACCCCGCACGGAAGCAAGGGCCAAGGGGCGTCGGTCGGGGCGGCGGCGGCACCTGTGCCGTCTGACGACGTAGACGAGTCAGAGGGCGCGGAACGCGAAGCAGAGGAGGAAACGCCGGCGGACCTACCAAAAGATGCGCTCTGGCACGCGGCGCGCATCGATGCGGTGCTGGTCTCGGAATCACTGGATCACGCGCTCCTCAGCGCGCACACGTGCCCCGCGTGGGTCGATGCGCCGCACGACTCGGACCACTATCCAGCGTTCGCGGACTTCGACCTGAAGGAGGCGGGCATGACAGCGCCGGTGGGACCGAAGCCAGAACCGAAACCCGGGCCACCGGTGTTTGACCCGGACGGCCTGAAGCGCACGCAAAACGAGAAGGATGAGCTGAAACGAGAGCTAAACAGGCAGCTCGGCGAAGCCGTCGGGGCGGACCTTGACGCCGTCGGCGAGGGCACGCCGGAAGAGCGCCTCGAGCGGCTGAGCCGCATCCACGCTGCGAGCGCGAGCCTTGTTCAGGAGGTGGCAAAGGAACATCTATGCATGAGGGGCCGAGGGGGGAAACCGACCAAGCCGCGCAACCTGCCGTGGCAGGCGAAGGCCGACGCCAGAGTTGCCCGCATTCTCGCTGCTTGGAGGAAGGAACCAGGCGGAATCCCGTCGGAGCTAACGGTCCAGGCGATCGAGAAGCTGCTGCACTACGTGACCGCCAGGGAAGGCCTCCGGCCCTTCCCGCTCCGTCCGGCTGAACGGCGCCAAGCGAGGGCTGAGCAAGGCTCACCGCCGCCCGGATCCCGGCACTCGAGCTCGCACAGCTCACAAGGCTCGAACAGCGGTAGCCCCGCGCCGGCCCCAGCCGTACCCCCCCCGGCTGATCATGAAGAGGACTGGGCCGAGGCGCATCGGCGGCAGCTCAAAGAGGACTGGGCGACCTTCTTCCGGGGGCTGAAAGTATGGCGAAACCGGACGCGGCACGACCTGCAGAAATTCCGCCGGGCGCTCCAGGCGGAGGACGTTGAGAGGGCATTAAAAGAGAGGCTAGACAAGTTCATGGACGGCCGCCAGCTCGGATCCTATATAGCCGCGGTGCTAGAAAAGCCGCGAAACCGCCCGATCATGCACATCACGCGTGTATCCAAGGACGGAAAAACGTATGAAATCTACACGGAGCCTGAGGAAGTGAAACGACTCTTAAAAGAGCACTGGCGGAAATGGTGCCGACGCCGACGCCCACGCGTGGGCTGCACCCCAGAGACAATACCGGAAAGCGCGCTGAAGGATAGCATGGGGAAAGAACTCCTCGATTTCTGGAGGCTGGAATACGAGCCAAAAGAATACGCGGACCCTGAACTATTCCGAAACGACATGACGGTGCCGAGCGAAGGCGAGCTTGGCGACTACATTAAAACGCTAAGAAACACGGCAGCCGGGCCGTCTAACTTCTCGTATGCTATGGTAAAGTTCCTATGGGCGCCGGTGCCCAAGCCGAAGCCCAAAGACGGTAAGGGCGACGAGGCCGGGGGCCCAGCGCCGGAGGGCCCGAGCCCAGCCGACGAGAGCGCCGAGGAGACCGCGGAAGAGGAGCCCGTACACTGGGGCCGGAAGCTGCTGCTCTCGCTGGTGGCTGAAGCGATCCGCCTCCGGGACCTACCGGATGCCGTGTGTCAGGGCAACATCCTCGGCATCACCAAGAGCCGGGAGTGGGACGGGGATATCGAAAATAACCTGCGACCAATCACCCTGCAGGAGGTGGCCCTGAAGCTGACCACTGGCCTCCTAAACGCGCGCCTGTCCCGGACAATCCATCAGAACGGGCTCCTGAAAGGGGCCAACTACGGCTTCAGACCTGGTTGCTCGACGGACGACGCCCTCCACGTCTTTAACGCAGTCCTCGAGGACGCGAAGGAGTTCAAGAAGCCCCTGTACATCCTGCTGCAGGATATCAGGCGAGCGTACGACTCCGTCTCGTGGGAGAGCATGGAGCTCTCGATGCGGAGGCTGAACGTACCCGAGGGGTACATCGAGCTCCACAGGAACATATTCCGGCGCCGCAGGGCGCGGGCAATCTCCGGTCACGGCCTCTCCGACGAGTTCGAGCTCGAGTGCGGGCTGCCGCAGGGCGGCGTCGAGTCGCCGCTGCACTGGCTGATCTTCTACGATGCCCTCCTCTGCGCGCAAGAGCGCCTGGATCAGCACGAGCGCCAGCACGGAAAGAAGACGGCAAAGACGATAGAGCACTATGCCCACCCCGAGAGCTGGGAGGAGCCGGGCACGGCGTACGTGATGGGGAACCCGAGGGAGACCGATGCTGCGGAACGCGAGGGCCGGGCCCGCGTCAGCGGCGTGGCGTACGCCGACGACACGAAGTGGATGAGCGGAAGCATGCGGGGGCTGCAGGCCCAGGCCGACGTGGCCGGGGAGTTCTTCCGCCTGCACGATATCGAGGTCAACGCGCAGAAGACGATCTTCACGTGGAACAACGCACGTCGCGAGGTTGAGAGCAAACCTGGGGCCCACCCCGCCGCGAAGAAGAAGGAGAAGGAGCCCTCCCCGCCGAAGATCAACGGTACCCCCGTCGGACTTGTCCGCCAGCCCCACGAGCACTTCAAGCTCCTCGGGGTATACATGAGCGCAAACCTGAACTGGGATCGTCAGTGGCAGTACATCTGCGATCAGGCGCGGGGCGCAGTCGCGCTGATAGAACGCAAGAAGCTCACCGCGAATGAGGCCTGCTACCTTGTCGAGGCCGTAGTACAGGCCCGCATCTCGTACGGCCTGAAGCTCATGACCCTGAGCGAGAGTCAGTGCCAGGAACTCGATCGCATTTGGATGCGGGTCGTCAAGCACCACGGGAACCTCGCCGCCTCGACGACGAATTACGCGATCTGGAGCCACGGGGGGTACAGCCTCAAACGAACAGCCCACCTGCAAGCGGAGGCGCAAATCACAGAGGCTCAGATCCGGCTCTGCGCGCCCGAGGGCTCGCTGCTGGCCCGGGTTGTACGGCACCGGGTGCGCGCGCTGCAGGAGAAGCTTGGGGTGCCGCTGCTCCCGACCGAGTTCCTAAACGCGCCCGTTGCCAGCGACCTCGCCCGCAGGAACTCTCTGGCGGCGATCATGCCGCAGATGCAGCGCCGTAAGTACCGGCTGATGTCGAATCACGCGCGCTACGCGGCGTTCCGCACCTTGCCCGGGGCGAAGCCTTGGCCTGACCCAGAGCGCCTCGACCGGCGCTACGTCGTTGCAATGCACATCCCAAGAGCCGTCTTCAGCGTTGCAGCCCTGCCCTGTACGGGGCGGGCGTGACGACCATGGACGCGGTGACAGCAGCGGACGGCGAGACCCTGCGAACCTGGCAGGACCTGTACATGGGCGCGCCCAAGGGGACGCTGCAGAAGAGCGAGCCTGCGTGGTGGCGTGAGGTGGCGAACGCGCTCACGGTTGACGGGAAGAAGCTGCGGCACCCGATGCGGCGGGCGGGAGAGCGCGCGTCCGCCATGTCCTCGCTCCCCGGCGGGGCCGGAAGGTGAAGTGGACGAAGGGCGCGTTCGTAGCCGTGTTTGAGGCGGAGCAGCTGCACGATGAATCTGCCGAGCCCCACGTGGGGCGAGTCGTTACGTTCAAGTCCGCGACGGGCAGCATACTAGCGTCGGAGTACCTGCTGGAGCACTGGGTGCCGGTGCCGAAGGGCGCGGACCCCGACGCGGAGAAAGAGGGACTCTACTGCCGGTGCGACGGTCACTGCCGGCACCCCGAAATAGAGGGGCGGACAAGCACGTACACGGCGGTGCAGGGGACCGGGAAGCAGTACTGGCACCATGACGAACGGTGCACGCGCAATGCCCCGTCGCGCTGCCCGAAATGAGTCAGTGCGACGGCTCGTGGGCGCACGGAAGGGCTGGTGGGAGGAGGAGGATACCCTCCTCGCCTTGGAAGGCGAACCGACGGAGGAGACGCCGGCGGTAGCGGCGGGACAGGAGACGATGTCGAAGCGCGGGCGCAAGCAGGTCGCCCTGCGACCGACCTTGGAGTACTACGACCCGGGCCTGCGCACGCAAGACGACGAGAAGCGCAGGGCGCTGCTTCTCCAGGCCCGCGTGAAAGCCGTCCAAGATGGTGACGAGCGCTTCCTCCGTGAGCAGCTGAGCCCGGAGGCCGAGGCCGCGCTGCAGGCCGCGCTGGAAGTAGCTGCGGCGGCGGTGCCGGGCGCCGAGCCGCGGGACGAGGCACAACCTGTGTCCGACTCAGCAGAGCAAAGCGAGCTCTACTACGCGGGCGGAGCGCCGCGCCACTGGGACTCCCGGGCGGCGCAGGAAGGGGTCACCCTCACCGTTTACTGGCAGCACATGCTGGCAAATTGGGAGCAGATCGAAGAGGCGGAACTCGCGAAGCTCGGCCGTCGCCCGGGGAAACTCGAGCAGTGGATATGGACGGACGGGAGCCTGAAGAAGGGTCAGACGGAAGGGGCGCACGCGGGCTTCGGCGTCGTGAGCCCGGCTGAGTTCCCGGACGGGACCGTGGCGAACCACCCGGAATGGGCAGGCACGTACGTTGGCAGGCTGCGCGGGCTTCAAGAGAACAACAAGGCTGAGCTCCAGGCTGCGATCGTCGCCGACGTGCTCGCGGCGCAGGGGGTGCGCCTGCACACGGACAGTCAGAACGTCTGCACGTGGTTCGATAAGTTCGTGCTGAATGCGCACGATATGCACATGCGAGACTACATCCGGAACACGTGCAGCGCGGAGCTGTATGCGTGGTCCAAGTTCCGCGCCCTGGTGATGGGACGGGATCGGCAGCGGCCGGCTGCGGTTATCAAGGTCAAGGCGCACAGCGACGAGGATATGCACGAGCTAAACGACGCCGCCGACAGAGCGGCCGATCAAGGCGCGCACCTGGAACAGGAGGAACTGGACGAGAACATCTTCCTGCCGCCCGAGTTCAGCATGCCGGCAGTGCTGACGATCGAGGGACCGACCGGGATAGTCAGGCGAGTCGAAGGCGACCCCGGCGGCACGCCGCTGTCCTTCACGCGCACCACACGCACTTCGCGTGGACGAACCAGCTCAAGGCCGGGAGTGGCTACGGCTGCCAGTGGACCATGGGGCCGTGTACGATCAGATGGCTATGGGGCCCCGCCGAGTCGGGGTGAGCCGGGAGAGCAACTGCTTCCGGGGTACGCACATGAAACTCGTGTTGGGTACGGTGGCGACGGCCCTCGTCCGCAAGCGAGACGCGCCCGAGCTCTACAGCGAAGTGAACCCGGCAGGACTCTGTGCGCTATGCAGCACGCGGGAAATCGATGGCGAAGGCCGGCCCCGGCTTGTGACTGGGCCCGAGGAGACGCTGGAGCACGTCCTCACCTGCCCAGCGCGGTGGCGACGGAGGCGCGCACCGCTGCGGAAGCACGCATCGCAGCGACGGTCAGCGAGGCCCTCGAAGGCGCGCAGAAGCGATCAGTGCCACACGCGCTCTCCAGATCCCTGAAGGTCACGAGAGTAAACGACCCGACACTCACGGCGGCTGAACGGCAGGCGCAGATGTGCGTGCTGCGGGGGCTGCCCCCGGCGGGCCTCACCGACATGGTCCGCGAGACGGTCACGGACGACAAGAAAGCTGCCCAGGTCGTGCGCAAGCTGGCGACGGCCATAGGCGAGCAGGCCCATAAGACGTGGGCCGCCAGATGCCAGGCGTACGCGGAGTGGGAGAAGGCGTGCGGGATCACGAAGGTCATGAAAGAACGTCGCGCCAAGGCGAAGCGCACTGGGGCGCGCGACCGCGAGGCTGATGCGCCGCCGGACGATACGGCTGGCAACGCTCGCAGGAAGCACGCGGATCCGGAGCCCCGGCAGCGGGAACGCTGCAGGGAGTGCGGTGCCCTCGAGTCCCGCCACCAGGGCGGGGAAACCCTAGCCCTCTCACACCTGAGCTGCCCGCCAGACGACTACGGCTGGGTCCGGGCTTCGGCGGCCATGCAAGTGTACGACCATACGAACAGGTATGCTTGGGGCGTGGGCACAAAGAGGGCGCGCCCGCGCTAGAGGGAGACACGGGGGTTTGCTGTCTGGGGCGGGGCCGGAGGACGCAACACCAACAACTGGAGGCGGCGGAGGCGACGGCAGGAGGCGGCCAGTAGCCCAATCTACTAGGGCTGGCGAGGAGCCTGGCACACGGCGCGGCGAGGCCCTTGGGCAGCGCTGGCGGCGGACGTACCATGATCGGGAGTCTTTTGTAGAGATAGGACCTCGTAGCCAGCAGTTTAGGTTAGTTTAGAAATCGATACAGCTAGCTTACACATCATTAGTATTAGGTGGAAACCTCTTTAGCTAGATATCCAGACACGAAACCTTCAAACCTTTCGTTCATTTTGTACTTCTAAAGCACAGCATACGACGGTCCTCGATAGTATCTAGTCGGAGAGATTTATTGGGCGATGTGAAACTCATTGTAGTTGTGTTGTGTGCTAATGCAAATCCTCCCACGTATATATATAGGTGGGCTCTTGCCAAAGGTCGAGCTCTCGAGCTTGCCCTTTCGCTGTCAATGCATTGTTAACCCTCGGAGGTTCGATGAGTCACGCGTCACGGAGGTTTGGGTGTTATATTGCGATCAGGTACACGCTGCACTAACAGGGGGGCTAGCACTAACCGACGCGGGGAGTAACAGCCGACGTACCCCCCGGGGGGCCTCCCGGCCTCTGACTACGCTCAGGCTCTAACTGAATGCTGTACCCCCAATTGAAGAATCGTCTGACCGGGAGTGTCCCGGGTCCCTGGAAATTTTATATTAAGATTCCAGAGACCCGGGACAAGAGCAATGCGACTCGCTGAGAATTTCTACCTGTACCCCCTCACTGTCCGAAGTGCGACGGTCCCCACTCGAGGTCGGGGTCGGGCCTTGGGGGCCTCCGGCGGGGTACGATGCTCCCGCTTGCCAGTTCCATGTACTCCCCCACGGGGTTGTCTTCGTCTGCAAGGTCCTTATAGTTGCCCTTTACGAGATCCGCTGCCGCTTTGCGCCAACGAACGGCCACGTTGTACGTGTTGTCGATGATGTTCTGTACCGTACCCTCCATGGGTATTAGAGACAGCTTATAGTCGAGGTTTCTCTTACGCAGGTTCAATTCCCTTTCGTAGTACTCCACTGCGTCCGGGAGGGCCCTGAGCTCCACCGCGTGCTCGCCCGGGTCCGACGAGCTAATGAGCCCGGAGCGCTGCAGTGCGTCTACAGCGGCCCGTATCAGGATTTTGCCCGCCCCCCGCATCGAATCCCTCTGCTCGGGCGTCCCGTACCCCCCGTGCGGCCCGTAATCGTTGTAGTAGCTTTCTATTTCGACGGTGGCTGGCTTATTGCCGACGCGAGGCTGGACGAAGCCGTATAACCATGCCATGGAGTCGTTGTCCGCGGAGCGGCCGCTCTCGGGAGACGATGAAAACACTTCGATTTTGAATTCCCTGGTCCGCCGGTTGACTCGTGTCATTAGGTTGAGGGGGTAGCGCGCATTGCCGAATTTATCAGGAAAGAGGCGGTGTAGCTTGAACCATGCTTCCTGATCGCCGTACGACATTCGCTCGCGGCTCGCTGAGAATTTCTACCTGTACCCCCAATCACGTCCACCTCCACGTCAAGCGATTGTTCTTGAACTCGGGGTACGCCTCCTCCTCTGGGGGTATATTGCCAACCTTTGGCTCGCCCGGCAAACGGTTTCGATCGTCTTGCAGCCAGTCGCGCAGCCGCTTGCGCTCGTTGACGGGGGGCCTCGAGTCGAAGGGGGATACGTAGGCCGGGGGCGGGGGTGGGGCGGGCGGAAGCTCTTGCCAGCTCCGGGGTACGAGCTCGCGTGGAATCTCGAGCTCCGTGTACCGTGAGCCGTCGTACTGCCGGACACCGCCTTCGCCTGTACGCATGTACCACTGTATCTCATTTCGAAGCCCATTGATCACATCGCCTTCGTGCCCGTCTCTACCTGCGAGTATGAAGTTCATGATCTTCAACCTGACCTCGTTCGGCAGACGCGCCACGCGGCTTTTAGGCGACATCAGCGCCACGTACAGGGACGTAAGCACACTGCTGAAGTCCCAGTTCCGATCATAGGAGGGAGGGGCGAGCCTCACGGTATCCCGCAGCCCCTGGGATGCAACAGGGGCTAGCCCCCTCAGCGGAAAGGATGACGTTCCTATCCGATTTTGCATCCCCTCCGTGAATTTATCTCGGATCCAATGTGCCAGGCCCCTTACGCGGGTCAGGAACTCCTCGGGGCTGGAATCTTCGCCCATCTGCACGACTGGGCTCAAATCTTCGTCATCAGACATTTGCAATTGCACACATCAAGAAATTCTAAACGCTATTGCGAGACCAATGCATACCGATATGGACTGCGAGAACTTGCAACAGGGGAGCGCGGCGTGGCACGCGGCGCGCCGTGAAAAACTAACTGCATCTAATTTTGCGGCTGCGTGTGGTATAAATCCCTGGAAATCCAGGGCCCGCCTCTGGGCGGAGCTGAGCGGGATCGCGGAGGAAAACAACTTTGACAACCCTGCCCTAACCTACGGGCACGACTACGAGCCCCTCGCGGTCTCTATCTACAAGGCACTGAACGATAACGTGGACATTCAACACACTGGACTGCACGAACACAAAGAAATGCCGTTCCTCGCCGGGAGCCCCGACGGACTGATAGGAAATGATAGGATTTTAGAGGTGAAATGCCCTTACAAGGGCGAACTTTACGATAGCGTTCCTACCTATTACATGACTCAACTTCAGGGCCTGCTGGACATAACGGGCCGCGACTGGGCCGAACTTTTCTGTTTCACGCCTCTGCGCGTGCAAACGTGGTACGTCAGACGGGACGAGAGGTACATCGAGCTCATGCAGCGGTGCTTACATCTATTTTGGATGCACGTGAAGGCTGGAACTCCGCCCGAGCCCTACAGCGATCGAATGAAGTCAGAGAACCTCAGCGAGGAGCAGGCGGCGCTGCGCGAGTTTAAGTCGTACGCCCTCCTCTAGTGTCCCGACCCTCTCAGATATTAATTTAAAGATCTGGGAGGGTCGGGACACGTCTCTTGGTCAGACTACTTATGTACGCCCTCCCTCCTCTAGTGTCCGGACCTTTCCAATAATCTATAAAGAAAGTAGGGAGGGTCCGGACACGTCTCTTGGTCGGACTCACCGTAGCTTGGTGTAGCTCAGGCCCAGGCCGGGAAGGCGCGTCTGTAATGAATCAGACCGCGCAGGATTTGGTTGAGCTGCTCGGTGCAGGGGGGCGGGAAGGCGAGGCCGCGGAGGGCCATAGAGACGTAGCGGAAGGGGTGGGGGAGGCGGCCCCTGTTATCCCACATGGCGTCCACTATGGCGCTGTGGACGGTTTGCTCGGAGAGGGGACGGGCCTGCGCTCACCGTTTCAGGGCCCTCAGCAGCCCTCGAAGATGTTGGAGTTTGCGTGCACCAGCGGGAGGGAGGGCTGGGACGGCGGCGGCGAGCCCGGGGCCGAGCCCTGGGTGGCGAAGGCCTGCGAGGGCGCCGGCTCCAGCTCCATCTCGAAGATACCGCCCTCGACGTCGACGGTCACGGGCGGCGAGGCCGGGATCGCGCCGGCCTGCTGCGTGGCGGGGACCTGAGCCGAGAAGTTCTCGAGCCGCCACTCGCGGCAGCCCGGGCACTCACCTGGACGAGGGGCTCGCGGTTGGCGACGGGCGGCGTCGGCAGGGCCTGCGTGGGGGCGTCACTTACAGAAGCCGAAGGCGCCGGCCTTGTGGGGCGGGGCGTCGGGGTCGCGGGGCGTGCTATAGGCCTCCGAGCCCTCCGATTCAGAGTCACTCACCGGGCTGAGAGGGTGGGTGAGAAGAGGCCGAGGCGGGCCTTCTTGGCGGGCAGGAGGTGGGAGCCGTTGAGGGCGCAATCGGCGCGGTGGGCACACCTCTCTCCGTAGGTGGGGCAGAGGGCCGGGGCCGAGGGCGCCGGAGCCAAGGACGCCGGAGCCGAGGACGCCGGGGCTGGAGGAGGCGGTGAGAGGGGCCGAGGAGGAGAGGAAGGGGAAGGGCGCGGGCACCGGCGCCGGGACGAGGCCCTCCTCCAGCAGCCGCATCTGCGCCTCCTTCGCCTTCTCGTCGATGCGGGCCTCGAACGTCGCCCAGTTGAAGCCGACGGCGTCCGCCTCCGCCAGCTCGGGGAGGCCGTGCTCGTCGAACGCCAGCGCGGGCGCCCGCTGAAGCCGAACGGGGCGGGGGGCGAGAGCGCGTTGTCCCCGACGCCCCAGACGGCACTGAACGCCGTATCGTCCCAGCGCGCCTCCGCCTCCGCCTGGCCCTCGTCCCTTGCCTCGTCCACCTCCTTGGCGGAGAGCGACCCGATCTTGATGATGGAGGCCTGGATCAGCACAAACTCGCGCTGGAAGAATTGGACGAGCGGGATGGTAACTGCGGGAGAGGGGGTGAGCGGGGAGAGCGCGGGGCGCAGGCCAAGGGCGGGGGCGCAGGCCAAGGGCGGGGCGGACGCACATTCGATGCCGTAGGCCACCTCCTTGATGTAGCGGCCCCGGCGGCCGATCTCCTTGGCCAGTATGCTGCACTCCTTGCGCGCCGGGTGGCCGTGGCCCCACTCCATGGCGATCATCGCCTTCGCCAGACGGACGCCCTCGATGTGCCACTCGTCCATCAGCGCCTCCAGCTTGGCGCAGATGCGCATCCAGAAGAAGACGCGCTTGAGCTTGTCGCGGTCGAATTCGGCGTCGCCGCTCTTGCTGCCCCAGTCGCGCAGGTCCGTCTCCTCCGCCTTCTTCACCTTCTCGTACCAGCACTTGATCTTCTCCGCCTGGCGCTGGAACTCGTCCGCCCGCGCCGTGAGAACGTCCGACTCCTCCTGCGCTCCGAGGGCCCGGGGTCAGGAGGAGAGGCGGGCTAAGCGGGCGGCGGCGGACCGTGTGCGAGAGCTCGCCGACGATCACGGAGATGGCCGCCGAGAGGATCTCACGGGCGCGGGCCGGCCCGTTTGGGTGGCCCTCGCGCAGAACCTCCTCCAGCTTCAGCACGGCCGTCCGCGCGAGATCGCGGTGGCGCTGGCGGGTCTCGTCGCTCCGGCCCTGATCCACGAGAAGCTGGAGCTGGGGCCGCATGCCGGAGTCGCAGACGCTGGCGTACTTCAGAAGGGCCGCGCAGGAGAGCACCTTCTGCACGCTGACCAGCCAGTACGCGTAGCCCAGCGGGCTCTCCGCGCTCGGGTTCTCTCCGACCTGCGGACGCGACCTTAGCGCGCGCAGGGCAGGGGAAAGGGAAAGGGCGGGCTCTCGCGCACGTAAATGTCATCGGCGCAGGAGAGGAACATGTGATCAACGACGTCGAAGAAGCCGCCGGACGGGAGCGTGCCGACGCCGTGGTACGCGCCGTTGGTGGTCTCGCCGGCGCAGATGCCGGCCTGGACGGTGACGGTGTACTGCGAGGCCGGCGGCCCCTCCTTCACGTAGACGAAGTTGAGGTCGTACTTCTTGGCGTACGTCGGGTTGATGCGCTTGGTGACGATGACGTAATCGCACCGAACGCCGAGGCCGGACGGGCTGGCCTTCTCCTTCTCCGTCACCGACGCCAGGCACTGATCCCGCGCGATCAAGAGCTGCGGCGGCCCACGCGTGAGCAAGCGCGGGCACGCGAGCGCAGGAAGGGCCTCACCCGTGGGCGCCGCCGCTGCCGGATTTGAGGTCCGCGAGGAACTCCTTCTGCTCCGGAGTGCCGGAGAAGATCGCGCGCGGATGGAAATCGCGATGGAGCGCGATGCTGTTGAAGCAGCCCGCCGCCGCATTGTCGGACATCAGCAACAGCGCCACATCGCCGTGCGTGAAGCCGTACTTCGCCTTCACATACTCCGGCAGCTCGTGAATGCTGTGAGGCACGATCTGCGCGCGGGGCACGCGAGCCGGGGCATGTGAACCGGGGCCGAAGCGGTGCGGGCGAAACCGCGAACCTCGTTGAACTTATTAACCGGCGTGAACTGGCCCTTGGTCTTCAAGCGCTTCGGGTGGCCGTCCGTGTTCTGGATCTTCTTCAGCCCGCCGAACGGCTCGAAGCGCGGCACGCCGGCCGAGTTGAACACGCTATCGTAGGTCATCGCGTTGAGCGCCTCCTCCGCCGACAGGCTGCCGAGATCGCGGGCTATGCTGTCCTGCTCGCCGGGCTGCTGCTGCTTCGCGCAGGAGCGGAAGGTCGCCGCCTGCATCGCGAGTGTTACTGCCCGCGATGTCTCAACGGATTCCGTTCAACGTCGTACCCCCGCTGGCTTGTTCCCTCCCCAACTCGCGAAGACTCAGACTTGAAGCCCGCTTCTCCCCCCCCCCCCCCCCCCCTCAAAATGCGTACCCCCCTTGGGCTCGAACCCCGGTCGGTTTCTCGCTTTTTTTGACTGCCCAGTCCGGCGATGCAATGCAGGCCGCTCGTTCAAATCGGCTGGGAACTTGGCGCCAGAACCTTCGCAGCGCGCGCAGCACTCCCAGCAGAGCGCGCGCAGCACCGGCGGCAGCATCGGCGGCAGCAGCATGTCTCGGCTCGCGCTCCCTCCGGAGATCCCGGCTAAGCTGGCGAAGAACACGCTGTACGACGTTCTCTGCGTCGGCGACAGCTTCGGCGTCGATTGGACGGTGTTCGAGGCCGGTATCAGCGACCAGGCGAAGGAGGCGCAGGCGCGTGCGCTGGAGGATGGCATGCAGTTCAGCCCGAACAGCAAGGATGTGCTGCGCAAGACCGAGCTGGCCGAGCGCAAGCGCAAGCTGGCCGCGGCGCGGACCTTGAACCTCGAGGGCGCCCCCGGCCCGTCGGTGCAGTTCTCCATCGACTCCGTCCTGTCGCGGCTGCGGCTCGCGGAGGTGCTCGCTGCCTCTTTCTCCCTCGCGCGCCCGGCTCGCAGCGGCTGAGGCGCCGCCGCGCTCGCAGGACGCGGACGTGCGGGCGATGCACGCGGCGCTGAACATGACGGAGGAGAACTTCGACACGCCGAGCAAGCCGAAGCCCGGGCGGGATGCCGACGCCCGCCGGCTGTTCGCGGCGCAGCGCCTGCGGCTGCTCATGGGCGCCGTGCCCCGGCACATCGCCAAGGGCGAGTGGCGCACGATTGGCCTGCTGGCGGGCCCGGAGGAGTTCTACTTCAACCGCATGGCGGAGGCGGCCCCGCACCTGCTCTGGCTGCTGGTGCTCAGCTCGGACCCGGCCTACACGCCCGAGGTGCGCCCCCGGCCGCCCGTGCCCCTCCCCGCCGACCCCCGCCGGCCCGCAGAGGCTGGCGAAGGGCATCATGGGCGTCGAGGCGCGCTGCATCATGCGGAACAGCCGCGCGTTCATCACGCGCCACGAGAGCTCGGCGGTCTGGGGCGAGCGGCCGGACACCGGCGTCCTCACCGACGCCTACGCCATCCGCATCGTGCTGGAGGCGGCCTGCCGGACGTGCCGGGACCGCCACGGGCGCCAGGGCATCTGCGCCTTCGACCTGGTTCCTGAGTTCGAGGTGCCCGGCGTCACCATCGGCGACCGCGTGCAGGTGCGCCGTTTCCAGCCGTTTCTATTTGGATGCTATTTAGATGCTATTTAGAGTATTTAGATGCCATTTAAACCCCTCGCAGGTCATCCGCCGGTGCTCGATGCCGGACTCGCACGGGCGCCCCATGATCCACGGCGCCGTGAAGTACGTGGTGCCGCGGCGCACCCTCGCCCTCACCTTCTTCGTCCCGTCTTCGACAAGGCGGCCGCCGCCGCCGCCGCCGCCGCCTCCCGCCCCGCCCCATGCTCGCGGCCGCGGAGTCCTCGGATTCCGACTCGGATTCCGAGGCGGAGCGCGAGGCCGAGGCCGCCGCCGCGGCCCGGGCGCTGGACTTCACGGAGGAGGAGCTGGAGCGGGCGCGGAGCCTGCCGCGCGCCGGCCAGGCGATGGCCGCGGCCTTCCAGGCGGCGATCGGCGAGGCGACGGCCTCCGCCTCGGGCGCCCGGGCCGGCGGCAGCACGATCACGGCGGAGGGCCTCGCGCGCGCCATGCGCGTGGCCCAGGCCCAGGCCCAGGCGAAGGGCAAGGGCAAGGGCAAGGCCGCCTACATCGACCTGCGGTTCGAGGAGGAGGAGGCGGGTGCCCCGGCGGCGCGGCGCGATCTCGGCGAGGAGATGGAGGCGGCGGCCCCCAAGGCGGCCGGCCCCGAGCCGGCCGGTGCGCCCTCCCCACCCCAAAATTCTGAGCCTAGGGCGTTCCGGCGCCGCAAAGGAATGACCCTGCCCACAGAGGAGGAGCTGGAGGCCGAGCGCGAGATGGAGGAGGAGGCCGCGCTGGCGGCGGCGGCGGACGCGAAGGCGGCGCGCGAGCTGGAGGTGGCGGAGGAGTACGCGATGGAGCTGGAGCGCGAGCGCGAGCACGAGGGCGAGCCCGATGCGGAGCTGGCGGCGACGGTGGAGGCGGGGGCGGGGGACACCTTCGAGCCCGAGCCCCCCGTCGACGAGTTCTACCCCCTCCCGCCCTCCCCCTCCCTCGAGTACGCCCCGCCGCCGCCCGTGGAGGAGTTCTCGGACGACGAGCCCGGCGACGCTGGCCCAGGCCGCCCTCGTCTCCCCCGCCGCCCGCCCGCCCCCGTGCCCCCCGCCAGCCCCGCCGCCTCCGACGTCTCCTGGCGCCCGAGCGGCAACCCCTCGGCCTTCAGCCCCGTCCCGCCGTCGCAGCGCTCGCAGCGCTCGCAGCGCCCGCCGCCCTCCGTCCAGGGTACCCCCCTCGCCCGCCCATCCCCTCGCCGCCGCGGGCACGCCCGTCGCCACGCCCGCCTCCTCCCTCGGCCACATGCCCCTCCGCCCCCTCCGGCCCCCGCGCCGGCCGCCTCTCCCGCCGGGCCCAGCAGCGGCGCGAGCGCGAGCGGCAGCTGCTGCGCGATCAGCGGGCGGAGGCGGAGGCGGACCACGACGACGGCCAGGCGTCGGAGAGCGACGGCGAGCCGCCGCGCGCCACCAGGCTGGAGCTGGCGCGTGCGGAGCTGGCGGCGCAGCCGCGCGAGGCGCCCGAGATCGACATGTCCAAGTACGACGACGTGACAACGTACAGCAAGGACAACAAGTCCAAGAAGGAGGCGGCCATTCAGGATGCGCTCCGCCTCTTCGTCAAGAACAACGTGCGCCCCGCCCCCTTAGCTGCGCGCCCGCCCCTTAGAGGCCGGAGGCGGCCGTGGCCCAGCTGCTTAAGGCGCTGGCCCGGGCCGCCTTCGGCCGGTGCGCCCCCCTCCCGCGTTCGAACCCCGCTAACCCCCTTTTGCCGGCGCAGCGGATCGTGCGCCAGAGACCCTACGGCCCGAACTCCCGCCCACCTTCTACGTCGAGCTCCCGAACCTCTTCGTGTACGACAAGGTCAGCGCGAACAGGCACGCCGGGCGCGGGACGATGAAGGAGGTCATCCAGCTGCTGGCGATGACCTTCCACAAGACCTACGAGTCCAACCCGGCTCCTTCGAGTTCACCTTCTCGAAGGAGGTGCTCTCGGGGCGGACGCGCACGTTCGTGGAGGAGTCCCTCCAGCTCGAGGACGTCTGCCCCGAGATGCCCGTCATCCCCGGCTTCGCCTTCGCCTGCGACACGCGTGCGCCGCCCGTACCCCTGCGCCCGCCCGTACCCCGCCGACGCCCCTTGCGCAGATTTCGTGGTGCGGGCGCCGCAGGACAGCACGGGCAGCGCCTGCGTCCTCGTCATGACGCACGAGGAGGCACGGGAGCGGTACGCGGGCTACATGAACACCTGCTACATCCAGGGGCGCCTGCCCGCGGCATCGAGGAGGCGACCGAGACCTGCGACTGGCCCACCGTGTACGGCATGCTGCACCCTTCATGCCCAACGTCGTCAAGCACCTGGCGGACAACGGCTACGTGACGGCCGACGAGTTCGGCTACGCGGCGGCCGTCCTCTACGCCTTCAACCTCGTCGGGCCGTGGAACTTCTGCGACAAGCCCGTCTTCGACCGGGAGCCGCGCGCGGAGATGGAGCCGCCGTCCGAGGGCGCCATGCTGCAGTACTGCGGCATCATCAAGGGCCAGTCGGGCACAGGCAAGTCGATGGTGACGCAGATCATGACGGAGTGCCTGCCGCCAAGCCGCGTCTGCGTCTACCGCCCCTCCAAGGGCTCGGCCTTCTCGGAGCACGCGGCGAGGAGGCGATCTGCATGGTGATGGCGGAGGGCCTCGACCCGCGGGCCTGCTCGGAGGAGGAGCTCAAGATGCGCTCCGGCGACGCCTACTCCCGCAACTTCAAGAACGTCCGCGGCGACGATGTGCGCACCAAGGCGACGCGCAAGGTGCTTGTCATCGTCTGCAACAGCTTCCCGCAGGTGCGCCCGTTCCCCTTCCCCTCCTTCTCCCCGGCGCCCTTTCTCACCTGCCCCGGCGCAGCTCGAGAACCGCATGCTCGAGTTCTTCGCCCGCGTCGTCCTCATCCCCCTCGACCACAAGCCGGCCAAGAAGCGCACCTACCTCCACTCCGACATCCGCGAGAACGAGCTGCCGGCGCTCATGGTCGCGGCCTTCACCTTCGCGTGGAAGATCATCCACGCGCTCTCCGACGGCAAGGCCTCCTGCATCCAGGCCTTCGAGCCGGCGTGGCTGCGGGCGCAGCGCCTCGGCTTCTGGCAGGAGACGACCAAGTGCCCCTCACCCGCTTCATCGTCACCACTGCGCCGTCGACCCCACCACGTACGTCGCCGCCCGAACACGGAGGGCTGGATGACGAGCGTCGCGGGCATCGTCGAGTACATCGCGCGCACGGAGGGCCCCGACACCGCCGCCGCCGTCGGCGCCGACATCGAGAACGGCCGGCAGGACGAGACCCTCGCCGGCTTCGGCTCCTCGTGCCGCCTCTACTCTACAAGCTCGGCGGCGTCTGGCAGACCTACATCCGCGGCATCGTCCCAAGGCCCGCTCTCCCTCGGCGAGAGCCAGCCGGCGCTGGAGGCGATCGCGATCCCGTCGCGCAGTTCAAGGACCCGGTGGCCGACGTCGGGCCCTTCCTCGTCCAGCCCACACAAGGGCAAGGGCAAGCGCACCCGCAACTCGGCGCCGGCCTTCCTCCCGCCCCAGCCCCCCGCCACGGCCCCCAGCAGCGCCCCGGCCAGCAGCGCATCGACGAGATGCTGCCGCGCCAGGTCCGGCCCGCGTACCCCCGCCTTCCCTGTACCCCTCCTCCCCTCGCCCCCTCCTGATCCAGGGCAGGGTACCCCGACGAACGCGGCGCGGGCCGAGCGGCTACGGGAGCTCGGCCTCCTCCGCGAGCGCCGACGGCCCAGCCCCGTCCCGGCCCGGCGCCGTCCCGCCCGGCGCCGTCCTCACCGCGATCCAGGGCTTCGGGGCCCAGCAGGAGGCCGAGCGGCGGGCGCTGGCGGCGCGCCAGGCGCGCGAGGCGGAGGAGCGGCGCCAGGGCCTCTGGGCCCAGCGCCTGCAGGCCACATCGCCTTCCGCGCCGAGCTGGACTCCGGCTTCCGCGCCGGCCAGATCGCCGGGCGGAGGCCTCGGAGCGCTGGCGGGCGTTCGAGGCGGAGTCGGCGGGCTGGCGAAGGGCTCGGCTACAGCTACGGCGCGTGCCCGTGCTCAAGGACTACGCGTCGGCCGCGGCGCTGGAGGCCTCGCGGGCGGAGATCGACGCGGCGGAGGAGCAGGCGGCGCGCGAGGAGGCCGAGGACCAGGCGCGCTTCCGGCACCTGCACCACTGAGGCCCCGAGGCCCCGAGGCGGTATTTTTTCTCACCCTCCCTCAATTCGGTCCCGCGATGGCCTTCGAAGCTTATCCTGCCCATTACTCGCTAGGAGCGCTGGCCGCGACCCTCACCTGGCTCCTCGGCGGCACCCCCACGCCTCGGCGGTCATAGGCGTGGGCTTCGGCTACGCCGCCAAGTCCCTCTACGCCCCCGGCGGCGCCTCGCAGGCGCGGCCGGCATGCGCCCGCGGGCGCTAACTTTTCAAAGTTCATTCTCCCCTCCCCTTTTCCGAGTTCCGAGTCCGTTGGCGTTCCCTTTTAAATTTTCTTCATTCTCGTTACACGTTCGAAGATGTCGAGCGCGGTAAGAGAAGCTGCTGTGCACCGTGTTCAAATCGGATTCGCGATGCAGCAAGATCGGCGAGGCGGCGAGGGCTAAGGGTGGGGCGGCGGCGGAGGGCCCAGGGTGAAGGCGGCGGATCCCGCGCCGCCGTCGCTGAAAACGATCAAGGGGCGGGCAAGGGCAGGAGCGTGGGGCGCTGCCCCTCGTGGCGATCGCGCCGGGGCAGAGGGAGGCGGCGCACGCGGCGACGGCGGCGCTGGCCGCGCGGCGCCAGGCGGAGGCCTACCCGTGCCTGGGCCGGGGCTGCACCCGCCGGCCGGCCGCCCTACGCCGTGAGCGCCTACTTCGACGAGGCCAACCGGCTGAGCTGCCAGGAGCTGTGCGACAACCGCATGCGGCGCGCCGTGGACGGGCACCTGCCGCTGCTGGTGGCGCTGGGCGGCTCGCTCCTGATGGTCTGGTACCTGCGCGGCCTGGTCATTTAGATAGTTTTTCGAAACCCGGTTGGAAGCGGGCCAAGGATGAGCTGGCTCGATGCGCTGCTCACGAAGACCTTCGGCCCAAGGGCAGCCGCGCCTGCAGTTCGGCGAGATCAACGCGGCGATTGGCGCCACGGTGGAGACGAAGAACCGAGAGAACGTCCTGCGCGGCGACGGAGGCGCGTGGGCGACATTGCGGCGGGCGCCCTGGGCTCCGCGCTCACCGCACCGGGCAAGGCGGGCCGCGCGCTGACGGACGGGGCCGAGCGCTTCTGGCACTGGCTCAAGGTGGCCGTTGTCATCGCCGCAGCGGTTGTGGCGGGTCTGCTGGTGCTCGAGGCTCGCGCGCTATTTTCTAAACGCTAGGTAAACTGAGCGAACCATGCCCCGCGGCGGCTCTTCCCCCCGTGTTTCCTTCGCTGAGAACCCGGTGGCGAACGCAGCGGACGGTACCCCCCTGGAGCCCGGCGTGAAGCTGGAGCGCGCGAACGCAGTCTCCATGAAGAAGGCCAAGCGCACGCTGGCGCTGGAGGTCCCGGTCGCGGAGGATACGGAGAAGGTTGCATTCAACAAGCGCAAGACGTACAAGGCGATACGCGAGGGACAGCTGCTGCCCACGGACTCGGTTCCCGGGCTGCGGGCACCACGGCGGCGAGCTCCTAGTGCGCAACCTGCGCCTGCAGTACGTCTCCCGCCTCCGCCGCTCCAAGGCCAAGAAGGCGCGCCTGGACTCGGGCGATAGCAGCTCTAGCTCGTAGGGCTCTGTACTGTTGTATTCAATGCCTTTACCAGTTCCTGTTCCTATCCCAGAGCACGACTCGGGTGAAGGGCACGGTCATAGCGAACATGAACTCGGCGAACTTTGCAAAGTTCATCAGGGTTCCCAGGCGGGGATCCTCCCAGTAGATCGCCTCGCGCAGCGCCTCGTAGATGCGCATGAGGGAGCGCTCGTTCTCCGTCGCGAAGGCGTCGCCGGGCTCGTCGGGGTCGGGATCCGTGAGCTCGGAGTACTCGTCCGAGCTGCCCGCGCTCTCGGCACTGCGGCGGGTCGGGCGAGGGTCGGGCATTCTCTACTAGAAGAGGGACCAGAAATCACGGGCGCCGGAACTCATCGAGTCGCCGCGCCAGTACTTGTTGCCGGAGGCGAGCAGCTTCATCGGCTCGCCCGTCGAATCGTGCTTCCAGGCCTCGCCGTCCCAGAGGGCGTGCCGCCGTCCTCTAGCTTGAGGCGGTGGCCCGGCTCGAGCCGGTTGCCGTCGAGCATGCGGCGGCCATGAGCGCCAGGTCCCACTCGTGAGTTGCGCTGCTCTGCGGGGGTGAAAGGCGCGCGCTCGACGCGCTCGGGCTGGCGCGCCTCGCGCTCCATGCGGCTGAGGCCCACCAGGAAGAAGATGGGCGCGCAAAGGCCATGAGATCTAGCAGGGCCTCCATTGAGGAGACTTAGAAAAGGTTCCGGACCAGGCCCGAGAGCTGCGGGCCCAGGCGCCGGGCGGCGTAGTAGAGCGCGGCCGCCGCCGCCGCAAGGATCAGCAGGCGCGGCGGCCGCGCGCCGGCTCCTCCAGGTCAGGTCCACGGTCTCCGGCCCGCGCGCCGGAGCCGCCAGGATCTCGGGCTCGGAGCAGAGGGACTTGGGCCCGCGGCGGCGGCGCTGCTTGGGCGCCGAGGCGGCGGCGGTGAGAAGGTCCTCAGGCTCCTGCTTGATACCTGCGCAGTCAGCAAAGTCCATGCTTGCTGGGTACCTTGGAAAATTGTGCGCTGCATCCGGAGGCTGCGAACGTAGCTCCAATGGGATTTGCGTCATTTACGTCCGCGTCATTTACGTCACGGAGTTTGCCGGCGACTCGGGACTCGGGCCCAACTTCTCCCGGTAAGTTCGAGACTTGAACTCGGCGGGGGTACCCCCCGGTGTCCTAGTGTCCTAGTGTCCTAGTGTCCTAGTGTCCTAGTGTCCTAGTGCTACTAGCTAGGTGGTATCGATATCTAGCTAGCTAGCGCTAGCTTGCGCTTAAAATTAACCTGAAGGGTCGCGTCATTTACGTCAGCGTCATTTACGTCACGGAGTTTCCGGCGACTCGGGACTCGGGCCCAACTTCTCCCGGTAAGTTCGTCACGACGCAGTACTACTAGTACCGCTAGTACTACGTAGTACTACTTGGTACTACTTGTACTACTTGGTACTACTAGCTTAGTACTAGTAGCCACGATACTGGTACAGCTTTTATAGATTTAAGCATTCATTCAATGTGAATAACGATAATAGTAATAAAAAAACGATAAGTAATAGGGATACCCTATTTTTCCAAGTCTCGAACTTACCGGGAGAAGTTGGGCCCGAGTCCCGAGTCGCCGGCAAACTCCGTGACGTAAATGACGCGGACGTAAATGACGC